>CM073768.1:53010405-53244643 GCA_037158775.1 Hetaerina titia | reverse complement strand
CTCCCTTACTCAGATGTGTGGATTTCACGCAAACCTTGGGACTTATTATGAGAAGAGTGACACCCTCACTTTGTCAAACCAAGAATCGAGTAGGTATTTTTTTCAAATTTATCTTGTAAATTACGATATATTGATAGAATAAAACTTTCTTGGGTACCTATGGACATAATGTATTTAGTAAACACGAGCATGTCAACAACTAGCTGCAAATCGCATGCCTAAAATCCGCAATGGCTGTATTTAAATTTCAACGTAATATCCCTCAAGATTTCATTTGCAATATGCGTTGTCCTTTTACCATCAAATACTGAATACATTCTACTCATCAGTAATGTTTTTATAGATTCACTCATCGTCTAATTTTTATTTAAAGGTACAATTCTGTATACTTTCTACCACCTTTTCTTCCATCCAGTATGCTTATCCTTTTCCTCTCCCTACTTCTCTTGCCTAAAGTATTCCTTTGTATCACAGTTTTCAATTTTTCATCGCCAATCAAAAATGTACTTCATTCAACTTTCCTGTTTCCTTTGAATAGTGAAGGAAATAATCAACAGCCTATGTTATCATACTTGTATAAATTAATATAAAAACTTGAAAGCAGTATATCTGATAAATGAAAATAAAGGGATCAGAAATAAAGAGTGACTTTGTAGAAATGTAAAACATTAATATGAACAGAAAGACCGAATTTTTCAGCAGAAATTCGAAAAGATTAGGTGGAAATCCGGTAACTTTAATTCGACCAACAATGAAATTGGAATGGGCAACTAAGAAATTGCAACGATCTCTTTATTATCCAACATTAATATTTGTCTCAAATGGTTTTTCATCCATTTTCACTAGTAAAACAGCATTTTAAAGATGATGATAGTTAAAGCAAGAGTATTAAATCACAATAATATGGAAAAAACTCAAAATTCAGACAATGGGTAATGGGTAACTGTGAAGCCGAGCATTAGGTTATCGGTTCTTAATTCTCGTGGTCACTTTAATTCCACTAATATCACATGATTAGATGACTCAAAAATATTCTTTAGCTTAAAAAGACTTTATCTATAGCGACAATATTTTTTCCTGGGAACTTCTCCGCAACCGATGGCCTTTTTATTCGCTTCCACGCCAATCACCCTCGACGTTTCTTCCCCACCACTGATATCATCGCTCCCTCCCGTTCCACGCACATTCATTCTGGTCCTCATCACTCCGTCTCACCCTCGTCATTCCCCCGAAAAGCACACCCTTCGCCCCTCCCACTCCTTGCAATTCTTACGTTCTTATTGCTTCCTTACTTCGACTTCCCCACTTCCCAGGGATGGACCACTCTCGCATCACCTCTCCCCCCCTCCCCGCTCCACCTCTCAAAACTCAAGCTTCCTCTTGCCCGCTCCGGCCCCCAGCCTCCCACCCAATGTTCTCGACAGCACTCTCTTCTGCGTTCACTTCTCCCTCCTTCCTCGCCCGACCCTTCCCCACACCCTACCTTCTCCACCATCTTTCAACCCGTTCTGTGTTTTCTTCCATCTCTATGTCCCTCTTTTTCCACTCTTCCCCCTCTCTTTCAGCACCTCCTAATATTCTCTCCCTCCCCTCGGGCACTCGTGTTCCCTCCCACTCTTCCCGCCCACTTCTCCAAACCATCCTTCTTCCTCTCCCCTCTCCACTCCACTTCATCTTCTGGTTCACTGTTTCCCTAACTCCTTCGATCACAATCCCCTTTTTCTCCGCCTGGGAATCAGATAGCCACGGATGGCAAGTCCTTAGATAGATGTAACGTAAACATTTCATCGGACCTGCGACCTTATAAATCAGGGTGTGTTGGTAGGAGCTGACGCTATTTAAAGATTTTCCATTAGTCGCCGGGGGCAAAGAATGGTCTGATTTCGTTTGACCCTCTCGCTGAAACGTTCAAAGTTAGCTCCATTGATGGAGGTTTTTGACGTAGTTTGTCCCATGAACAGGAAAGGTGGGACTCGAGGACACTCTCAAGGCCCAATTTACGACATTTTCACCCTTTTGGTAGTTGAATATTTCAGAATTTCATAAAAATAAATTAGCAGTGTTGAAAAAGCTACTCCATTCAGTTTAACGCATTTTAGTTAACATTTACAGCATTATAATCTCCTTGAAATTATGATATCGGCCTATTAATCTATTTTATTAGGAAGTAAAATTTACTTCAAAAATATGTATCGTCCACCAATGAAGCAGAAAGTTTACATTTCTTACTTAACTGTAAAATTTGTACCGAAAATGAAAACATTCACCTCCAAAGGGCATTTATATGTTTTGGATCTCTTGTTTGTATAATAAAGGTTTATGCACTTATATGTGGAAATCATCGAAGTTTTATGGTGAAATTCTGGATGGTTTCTCAAAATTCCACGAAGCTGAACAAATCGTTTGGTATTCCTGAATAGTTCACGTTGCGTAAATATGTGTAGTTGTATCATAATCATTTTGGTCCCTGATTAGTGTTAGAAACACATATAAATAATTTCGTCCTTTATATAACCCGTTCACTTTGTTTACTTTCCAGAGTTTCTATCGCTTTTACTGTTCCGAAGAATCAGCAAAACGGAGTAACCATACAGAAATAGAATTGTTACAAATCAAGCACAGATTAAGGTGATCATTCGCCTCGTATGCATTAAACCACCATTTCGCAATAAAAAATTAAATTCAATGACTTAACCGTAACACTTTTGATTCATTTTTGCATATATTTTTATCATTTTTGAAACCAGTACAATTGACAAACAACCTGGTCCCCTTAATTTAAGAATCACGGTCGCACCCAAAAAAGCCATCAATGCTTTTCAAGAGATGAACTCCCAAGTTTCCCATTATCATTTACTCCTGGATCGGCCACTGAAAGTTATGACCGTAAATTTTACGCACTTGATCAGGGAAAAAAACTCGAAAGATCGGAATCATCCACTTCCATTTTTTTAATGACTGGCATGGCTCCTTTTAGCCTGACTGATTCCTTCCAGCACCTTCTCTCCACAATACACTCCGACCACCGAGAGAAAGGGAGAGTCGCGTCTTTGCGAGGGTTGCAATGTTTCTCCTCCTTGCCTCCTGTCTCACTCCTCCCCGCACATATCTCTCGAACCTCCGACTTCCCTTCCATATTCTTCGACAGGCTAAATTCGAGGGAGTAACCGGAGGTGAAGGGGGAGGGCGGGTGAATGGAATGGTGAGCGAAGAACAAAGAGATGGAGGAAGCAGAGTGCACGAAGTGTAAAAAGCACCGAGACAGCTGTAAGTGGGCGGGACAGGGAACGAGAGATCTTCGAGGAAGGAACGAGGTAGGGGAATGGAAAAGGGCGAGGAGGTGCTCTCTCGGAAGGAGAGAGAGAGAGAACACGGAAGATATGGCGGGAGAGAGAAATATGGCTCGCAGAGATCGATCTACGAGTTAAAAGGATAGAGAAAGAGGAGGAAGGAAAAAGAGAGATGGGGAGAGATTGTTGGGTGGAAGGAAAAGGGTGGTCTGGTGGGTGGTGGGCCTTCGTCAGCCGACCTCCACACCCTCCTTCCTCCCTCTCACCAGTCACTCCCAGAGAGAGACCGAGGGGTGAGGGGTTGAGAGGGTCGGAAGGGTGGCTGAGAGAAGTGGGGAGGGAGGGAGGCTACGGGAAATAGCACCCGAGCGGGAGGGGGGGTGGATGCCTCTTCCATTCCCCCGGAATCAATTCCAATCAGCCTCCACGGGCGCACGGTGGGGCGGGTGAGATTACAGGAGTGTGACGGGAAGGGGTATGGCGAAGGCGGGTGAGCCTGGTGAGGAGCGATTGGGGGTGGATGAAAGGAAGGGGTGAGGCAGAAAGGAAGAGACAAAAGGAGTAGGGAGGACTGATCCCGGGTCTCCCCGGCTCTCTCTCCCTTCCCTCGACTCTACTTAGCCTCCCATCCCAACTACTTCATTGGTCTTGCCTCCTTCCGTGAACCTTTCATATATCTCTCATCCCCCGTCCACCGTGTTCCCTTTTCCAACCTTCTAGAAACCAAATACGATATCATTAAATTACTGCGTGGTTAGATTAAGAGAGTTTCACATGACAGTCGATTTTCATGAAGGTCACTCTCCCTCAATTTCTATACGCTCGTGCCTCGAAGGGATCGCCGATGCAATGATGTTTAAATATACGGAGGAAAATGCATTTCTACGTTTATTTTCTTGATTTTTAGTGTTCTTAGACAAGCATGGAACGTTAAATTGGATACGACGATATCTTCATTGCATTGTATGAACGAAAAGAAGGATTAACCGCATTCAGGATTACGTTTAAATGGTAATTAAGATGGTACGGCTGTAGTTAACGGAATGCACGATTTCATTTGCTCATCTGCTTAAAATAATTTGCGCATTTGTGAAAAATTAGAATTTAGGAAAAAAAGACAGTTTTGTACTCATCTATGTAAAGCAGCGTACTATTTGCTGAAGTTTGTCATTGGCATTGCGATTCAAAAATAAAAATAATAATATTTGGCATGGCACAGCACTTGCATAAAATTTGATTATCCATATAACTTTCTATGATAAACAACCCACATTACTGACTGTATTTATTTGTCGATTATAGTAATTAAATTGCTTACTAAATTTGCCATTTCAAATTGTTACGGAGAGCCATATAATTAGTTCGTGTTTACCTTCACTCGTATATTTTAATGGAAATGGGGAACATTGAGAAAGTGTGCATAATATTTTCAGTATCATGTTCAGTCGCTATTAGTGAATTTCTTTTCGTCATTTTTTATTGCCCTCTGCACCATAATTGCTTCGGTGATCTATCTTTAATTTATCTATGGGTAATTTAAATTTCCCAATCCGCTGTTCGCCCTCATAATTCATTACTAAATCGCGTCCTGATATTTTATTCTTTTCTGATTTCATACTGGGTTCTCACGAGTGCAAACCAACTTCCACATATTAAAGTCTTTAATACTCCCAAGACCGTTTTTTGTACATTGATATGAAGTGCCCGGGTAATTTATTCGTATTTACTCTGTAATAAAATTTAGAGAAACCTCTTCGACGTATGCTTGAGCGGGAGCATGGATCCGTTTTACTACACTGAAATCCATTAAACGGGAGTGATGAAAGAACCTAGGTTGTCAAATAAATGTTACTTCAGGATAATAATAACACTTCTTACAGCAGTGGTATGGTGATGGTTAGAATGGTAAATGAAAGAAAACAACATATACGTTCCTAGTTTCAAATCATATCAGTAGTTGGTAATTGGTGTTCGAAAAAAGCAGAAAACTGAGCGACAGGAACGTAAGTAGGATAATCCGGTGTCTTGTCACTCGTCTACTCTAAGAAGAATTAAAATTGGGCAAACAACTCCTAACACTCTTTTCGACGAAATTTGGGATGAAGATTTCTCGCATATCATTCTTAAGAGAACAAGAATATTTAATTGGACTTTATTTTATTTGACGAATGTACCATGGAAACATATGTCAATCTCAACAGTATGTCATGGTGTTTTAACTGTTGTACTATAATCACAGGGAAAGTAAAATTCCTCCATATATATGTTTATACCCTATCATCGTACCATGAAAACGACCATCGAATCGGAAATTTGTCCCGTATTCGGAGAGACTTGTATATACTCACATTAGGTATATATACTGTCAAACGAATAATAAAGGTGATTATAGACAAAAACCATCTATTGAGTCATGACTAATCCCATCAAACTCTGGTATGAAGTAAATTCTCGCCGGATAAATTTCGAAAGTCCGAATGAATATCGAAATGAGAATACAATCGTTTGCCTCTCTAAAGAGGTTGGGGATATTTTAAGGAAGTATTGATTAAACCAAAAAGGGATTAAGCAGTCGATATTTATGATAATTTGAACTAGAGACAGAGATCAATTATGTATACACATTTTTGTTTAAATTAATTGATTTGGATGAACACGTAAAAGGACACTCACACTGTAGATGATTTGAGCTTTCGGCCTACTCCGAGGCCTTCTTCAGGTCAGAAGACCTCGGAGTAGGCCGAAAGCTCAAATCATCTACAGTGTGAGTGTCCTTTTACGTGTTATCTGTTTTATTCTGTGTGCTATTGTGCCGTCCAAAAGTTATATGGGTGTAACAGCTCCCTAGCGCCATCTTCTGTTTAATGATTCGGAGCACTTTGGCGCTTTATAAGATCGCAGATTTCAATGTGAAAGTACGCTCCCTCGATAGCTCAGGTGGTTAGAGCATCCGCCCGGCAAGTGGAGAGATCCGGTGTCGAGGAAGATATTTTTACATTCGTGATCTGCTCACATCCGCCATCCCCACCTTTCTTGTGTTCGTCATTTATATGTGTTCCTTTACCCTTTTCCTTATCTCTATTTCAATGTGAATGAATATTTATTATTTATATGGCGGTATTTCGTGTTTGAATGTATATATATATATATATATATATATATATATATATATATATATATATATATATATATATATATATATATATATATAATGGTATGTATATATAAGGGTATATATGTATATATATAGTATATATATATATATATATACACACATTCAAATAGAGATAAGGAAAACGGTAAAGGAACACATATGAAGGACGAACACAAGAGAGGTGGGGATGGCGGATGTGAGCAGATCACGAATGTAAAAATATTTTCCTCGACCGGGGCTTGAACACCGGATCTCTCCACTTCCCGGGCGGATGCTCTAACCACCTGAGCTAATCCCCACATCTCTTGTGTTCGTCCTTTTTATGTGTTCCTTTACCATTTTCCTTATCTCTATTTGAATGTGAATGAATATATATATATAAATATGTATACATATATATATATCCTACTTTTCTTTCCTCTTGAAACCTTCTCAGTTCCTTCTTTCCTTAGAGGAAGTTGGTTGTGCCACCGAATATTTGAAATACGTATGAGTGCAATTTTTACGCGTTTGCTGACTAGCCATAACTCATTCCTTCGTTTAAATTATGATCTACATTCGTGAGACTTTCCTAAAAGATACTTATATATATATATATATATATATATATATATATATATATATATATATATATATATATATATATATATATATATATATATATATATATATACACACACACACACACATTCAAACACGAAATCCCGCCATACGGCGAACAAATATTATTTCACACATAGAAATATGTATAAGGAAAAAGGATAGGAAAACACATAAAAGACGAACACAGGAAAGGTGGGGAAGGCGGATTTGAGCAGATCACAAGTGTAAAAAAATATCGCAGATCTCAGTGTAAATTGGGTTTCCTTATTAGCTTAAGTGGTAGAGCATCCGCCCGGCAAGTGGAAGGTCCGGCGTTCAAATCCAGGATAAGGAAATCTTTTAAATTTGTGATTTGCTCAAATCCGCCTTCCCCACCTTTCCTGTGTTCGTCTTTTATGTGTTTTCCTATCCTCTTTCCTTATATATATTTCCATGTGTGAAATAATATATATTTCACACATAGAAATCGACCGTCGTCGTCGTCGTCATAGAATCAGATTCTGATGACGACGGTCGAGGCGTTGAAACGTCAATACATACTGTGAGTGTCCTTCCTTTATGTTTCTGTGTTTTGAATATTCAATTTCAAAGATATATATTTTTATAAACAATTATATATATATATATAGGAAATGTAACGGTCTTAGGCAACGCACAAATATATAAACACACGGATGTAGATACTTAAAACAGAAACCCAAAGAAATGACACTCACATATGAAATTTAGGCAATTCGACGGTACGGTCATCATCATCAAAATGCGGCTCTCGGTGGAAAAGCGGAGAGGATACGTGTGGAGGGGTGAGAGGAGGAGAGGTAAGGGACGAATATGAAATGGAAAAGGTGGTTGAAGGGGATATGTAGGAGGATATTGGATGGATTCAGCGCGCTTAATTTATCCCGGGAGGTTTAAATGATTGGAGCACCCATATAAGCACCGTCTCGCGGGATGCTACTCGCGAATTTGGGAAGGGTTTCAATAACCAAGACAGAGAAGCAGTCATCGAAAGATTGGTCGTGGGAAGCAGTGTGATTAGGGATGGGATAATTAAGGAAGATGCGATATTTGGCGGAATAGCGGTGGTTATTCGTGCGGAGGGAAAGCGTGATGGTGCATTCATCCACGTAGAAGACAGGGCAGAAATTACAGGAGAGCTGGTATAAATGTTTTTTGCGAGATGCTGGTGGTGTCGGGTTGGGAATTAGTAGTAAGGAAGGTTGCAGATCTTAGAAGATGGCAGTATTTGCAGCTTTGACAGTTTCATGGTGCGGACGGGGGCGGGGAAGTGACAGGGGGGCCCGCAGGTGGTTTTTTCCACTTGAAGGTGTCTCGCTAGTTCAACGAGCGTTTAAACGAGACGGATAGACAATATGGGAATAAAAGTGATGTGGACTGACTGTTATTAACATTTGGGAAAAGTTCACGGATTATTTGGTTAATTTTGTGGGCTCGGGGGAAGAAAGTGGTAATAAGGTTAGAGCATTTAGGGAGGTTCGGTTTGACGAGAGAAGTGTATTGGGTTGACGGTATGAGAATTTAGCTGTTCAGTAGTTTTAAAGGTGCCCGTGTTTCCTGAGAGAGTCTTGTTGCTGGTCCATATATTTCTGTTGGAAGAGGGGATTGTTGCAGAGACGGAGGCCACGGAGTAAAAGTTAGATAAGTATAGAGCGTTTTGCATGTAAAGGTTGGCAACTCTTGAAATGAAATTATTGTTTGTTGTTGGATTTTTGTTGGTTTAATGTGGACTGAGGTCTTAAATTTATTGTTCTGGAGGTAAATATCGATATCTACGAATACGATACAAAACGATATTGGAATAAGATATATATGAAGTGAAAGATGCCGAGAAGGAGGAGTTGAGAGAGGAAATGAAGCAGGATAAATTTTCGCGTCCGTGGACCAAAGGAGGAAAATATTATGATGTAGCACGCCCAGAAGAGTGGTTAAGGGGTTTCTCGGTGGAGAAAGGTATGTTAAATTGTTTCCATAAAAGTATTAGCGTAGACGACATGGCGTTCTGTCATTGCTTTGAAAGTCGCATTCAAAACAACGACATAGTATACTCGTAGAGGTGAGAAACCGTGAGATGGCGCATATCTGGGTGTTCCGGTCATTGAAACCTCTCAGACTGAATTAAGCCCACTGAACCTATCCAATAGTCGCCTGCATATATAATGTCACCCCCTTGTCCGTTTCCTATTCGTCCCACACATATCCTCTTCGCTCTTCCCCGAGAACGGCATTCTGATGATGACTGTCGTGCCGTCGAAACGTCAAAACTAAATACATAAGGGTACGTAAATGTCCCTTCTTTGTGTTTCTATTGTTTGAAAATCTATATCATTGATATTATATATTTTGCGTCGTCGAACAGCGTTCTTTTTCGAAGATAAATAAATATAGTAGTAGTATCGTTGGGGAGGCGACCGACAGCTCAGGTCATTTGCGCCAATAGGGATGGATGGGAAAGGATGAAGGGTGGAGAGAAACCCGGCGTCGGCATTAGCCTGCTCTTAACGAAAGGCGCCAAGGGGTCCGCAGCTTAACGTCCCATCCGACGGACGGCGTACTCACTCAAAGAGCCCTCCACAAAGCACCTCAAGTAGGGATCGGGATACCACTGAAAAATATCTGTCGCCGCAGGGATTCGAACCCGGGCCCTCTCGGTGGGAAGCCCGTACGTTAGCCACCGCACCATCCCGATCCATAAATAAATATATATATATGTATATATAATTACATATATATATATATATATATATATATATATATGCATATGTATATTATAATATTTGAACGGCACAATAGAACACAAAATAAAATAGACAACACGTAAAAGGACACTCACATTGTAGATTGTTTAAGCTTTCGGCCTTCTCCGAGGCCTTTTTCAGGTCAGACATAAAGAAAGGACACTCGAAGGCCGTCGAAACGTCAAATAAATACTGTGAGTGTCCTTTCTTTATGTTTCTGTTTGTTGAATATTTTGTATCTATGTATGTATGTATGTATATATATATATATATATATATATATATATATATATATATATATATATGTGTATACTCTTGGAAAAGACGCTTTCCGGCGACGCACAAACACACAAACACTAAGACAACAAACACCACACACATAGAAACATAAAAGAAGGACACTTACATTGGATATTTACGTTTCGACGGCACGGCCGTCGTCATCAGAATGTTTTGAAACGTAAATATCCAATGTAAGTCTCCTTCTTTTATGTTTCAATGTGTGTGGTGTTTGTTGTCTTAGTGTTTGTGTGTTTATATATATATATATATATATATATATATATATATATATATATATATATATATATATATATATATATATATATAGTCATTTAAGCTTAATGGTACCGGGCTAAGCCTTGTGAGTTCTTATTTTGGGGATAAACGTAAAATTCAGAAAAGGTTATGAGGATGGTAATTCATCATATAGGTGAAATCTTTAAGTATATATTGTAAATTTTACAAAGTTTATCTCATTTCACAAGATAAGAGCTCACAAGGCTGAGCCCGATAACATTGAAATATAAAAATAATCTCTTTCATTCATGTCCGATTCTATACATACACAATATTATAAGTTCCAAACGCCAGTAACTGGAGTTTTTCTTTGGTATTACCGAGTATTACGGACTATCAATAGGGAGGGACAACGAATATACCTGTATCTGGAATTAATCTAAGAACATTTGTAATGAAAGTTGTAATAGAATATTTAAAAGTGCTTTTCTCCTGCTCTCAAAGAAATGCCAGGGTTTAAAGAGCGTTGAAAACGGTAAAGGTAACCTTCACAACATGGGATACCTAGGAATGGTATTTACCACAAATTATGAATCAATGGCCTGTGTTCTGATTTGGGTTGATTTGTAGGCCTTAACATTTTGCAATGGCGTTTTATGGTACAAAAGGCATGAAATCTTCAATCTCTCTCAAGCTAAATCCATTGCCTGTGTGCAACTCATTTTATCGATGACTGACATAAAAATAAGACCTTTCCTTGAAAAAAGGATATAAAAATAAATACCATGCAATAACAATGCAGCTAAGATTTTTCTAAGTCATATATCGGACTTGAACTGTCATTTCAAGGCCATTATTAAATATTTACGGCCGATGACAAGAACATCTGGACCTCCGTAAATGGGATATTGAAAAACAGCCTTTAGCCAATAACATGAGAAGTTGAGATAAGTAGGTTTGGGGCATTTTTGTGCTGTGCTGGACAACCAATAAAACAGAAAATGAACTTATCACATTTTAATCTAATTGAATCTCCAAAATTTCTCATTTACTCTCTATTTATTGAGAAATAATATTTTTAATGATTTCATCATTTCGGAAGTGATGTGAAAATTCTAAGACCCTTGTAAAATTGAAATGTGTGAAAAGTGCATTGAATTTTTAAGTTCATAAGCAAATTTAGAATTATCACCAAACTAGAATTACCTACAAGAATGATGTCAAAATTTGACGCAAAATTCCTAAAACTTAACTAAAATGCCATAAATACGTCTAGAACTAAGAAATAATGATAACACAATCCTAATATAATTAGAAAATAGGTTCTGTATTTTTACTTTCATTTTAATTCTTTTTTTTTGCACTGAAAATAAGGTCACACCAATCGGCGAGCAGAATGAAATCATATGCAGAAACAGGGTAACAGTAAATATTTTTCTTGTTGCAAATGTCAAGATTCTTCTTTTAATGACAAAAAACGAAATTATGAAAACAAATACGTTATGAAGAGAAATGGAACCTACTAGAATAAGATTTTAGCAAAATAGTCAATCATTCAGAAAATAAATATCTCCGGTCACGGAAAAATTAGCTCCTTGATTTTTCATGAGATTTATATGATCCTATCATGCGGGTTACAAAATTCACAGCACAAACATAAAATCCGATATTCTCCTACTTTTCATGGACATCCATCTCGTTGTTTTTAGTTTTACTCCATTTCCGTTTTATTCCAGCAAGATCCTGACCCGTCCCTGCCTACGTGTCCACTTTCAACCCTTTAACTCCATCCCTCAACCCCATTCACGAACATCCCCCTCTATTGCCGCCCCCCCCCCACTGTCCCTTCCATCATCTCCTCCCAGCCTCTTCTTCAGGCCTGCCAGACTCCCTTGCGGCACGGAGAGAGAGCGAGAGGGAAGAAGGGGAGAGCAGACCAAGAAGGGGAAAGGAGACGGAGGGAGAAAGAGAGAGAGAGACAGAAAGGGCTCTCGGGAGGAGGGTGGGGAAAAAATATAAAGTGGCGCGATTCATCTTGAGGGAATGTGGGAATAATGGAACCGCTTGATCCGATAAATTGACCGAAATGAACGAGGGGAGAGGGAGAGAGGGCTCTCTCATGCGAAGAGGATAAAGGGGACGAGGGGTGGTTTTGGGGGGTTTGGGAGGACGTGGTAGTCGGAGAGGTTGAAGGGGGTGCCCGGCTTGTTGGCGAGGGTAGAAAGGAGGGGTGGGAATAAGGGACGGGAGACTCGGTCGATGGGAGTGGGGAGCAGACGAGGGGTAAAGGAGTCAGGAGGGGCCGGAGAGACGGTGGGAGGGACGGAGCTTCCCGTTGCATAACTTCTCTAATAAGGCTTTTCGAACTCAGTGACTTTGAATTGGTTTCTTTTTCGCCCTTCTGCTGCTCGATGTGATTTCCAATCGCCGGGCGATACCTTCGGAGCAGAGATGAGAAGAAGGGGATACGCCCAAACTCGAATAAAAAAAAGGTTTCCCTTCCCCCATCAAATCCTTTCTCTCTCCCCCTACTCCCCCGTCACCTCTTCCTTACGCTTCCCCTCCTCCCTTAAACCTATTCTCTTACTCCGCCTCCCATCACCTTCATCCCAACTCCCATACCCTCTTATCTCCCTAATTTTAGAGCACGGTAGGCGTAGAAAGAAGGGAGTTGAGACGAGGGTGGACGGGTGGTGTTGGAAAAAAAGTACTCCCGCCTCTCGGTTTAAGGTGGGGGAAAAAATAGGTGGCGTGGCTAAAGAAGAGAGGAACTCTGCCTACGAGGAACAACTAGGGAGGAGAATGATCCGCCCCACTCCACTCTACCCCCCCCCCAAACCGAAACTTGTAGCGGGCCTGTAAAGGATGCATTCCTCCGGGCGACGCCGGGACGGTGGATAGACGAGGTCAAAGCTCACGTCAGCCAAGTGAATTAGGCGACCAATTTCCTCGAGCCAAGTAAGATAGGGGGCAAAAAAAACTAGGATAACTTGATCCGCACCATTTAACGCCACATCGAAGGCATGGTGACTCCAATTTGCGCGGTCAGATCACTTATTCTTTAGGTGGACCAGGTTTTTTTTTATTCAAGCCGCATCCGGTCGTAACACTATCCACAATCCTTCCTGGGGATGGCAGTACTGCCCTATTTGGAGACGTGTCAGCAACTAGGTTTTACGAGGACCAAAATATTTGCGACGGTGGAGAAGAGGTAAGAAGGGGGACAAAAACAGGGTGGGGGAAGAGAAGGACAGAAGGCAGGGAAAGAAAACCGCTCTCGAGGACCAGTTTGCCCTCCATAAATAACCCTGTGAGATGGCGATGTGTTATGTCCCTGCTGTTCCTGGAGTGCCCTGCTGTCCCCTCACCTCACCCCACCCTCTCGCAAAAACGTATGCGGAGGACAGGAGAAATCCCGAATAACTACCGCCGTCGAAAATCGAACCCCTCGGCGGGCAATGCAGAAGCCTAGCGCCCGCTTTATCTTCCCTTTTCCCACATCCCTCGCGGGGTGGACGACGGACCGCCAGATATTCAGGCGTCCAGCTAGAGCTGGCCGCCCCATGTTAAATGTGCGCCAGAAAGTCTCGTGCAAACGGCAACAGTCATGGAGATGAAATGGGTCCCCCTGCGATGACAGTTAACTGACTCCCTGTGGTTCCTATTCTGATTCCTTCAATTCCTTGTGTGAGAGATGGAAGGCCAGGTGGTGAAAATTGCATTCCGCAGAGTCGGTTATCCTTCGCTAATACCATTATGTACGTGAAGTTATATGAAAGTGACTGGGGCCGGCGAAATATTAAGTCTTAAGTGAGCATGTTTTAGTTCATTATTATTTTTCCCTTAAATCATTTAACTTTTCGTACCCATTATTTACGAGCCATATTCGTAAAGCAAAAGCAGTTTGCTTATATTTAAATATTGGCGCTTCACATTACAGTTTTACTCCTGCAGCGCCATATAATGATTCATTGAGAAGCTATACAGTATTTCTTTTGTTTCATAAGTCGTTTGCTTGTCCGTGCATGCAAACAACAATATCCGCGACAATCGTTGATCCCACCAGCTGTGAAGTGCGTTCTGTCATATGACTCTTGTATGCAAAAGGATTATCGGCTGCTGAAATTCATCGGGAGTTATGCCTAGTTTATGAACTTACAGTTTTGAGTGAAGGAAAGGCTAGGCAATGGTGCTGAGAATTTGAAAATAGACGAACAAATGTCCATGACGAAGAGCAAAGTGGCAGGCCCAGTATGCTGACCGATGAAATTGTTTCGCAAGTGGAACAAAAACTGCGACGTGATCGTCGATTCACGATTTATGGCCTGGCTGAACAGTTTCCTCAAAGTGGACGCACTACTGTCTATAATATTTTCACGGAAAACCTCGGATACCACAAATTGTATTCAAGGTGGGTACCGAAAATGCTCACCGACCACCACCAACAGCAAAGAATGTCCAGAGGACGTGAGTTGATGGGGCGTAACCAACAAGATAGAGATGATGAGACCCTGCATCTAGGGACTACATCCTCTTCTTGCACCTGTAGTAGTGGCTCGGTGGGCAACGTTTTGAAACCGAAGAGGAACTCAATAACAGCGTTGTCAATTGGTTCAACTCTCAAGCCTCGAGCTTCTATGCAGAGTTGTTAAAGAAGCTGACGCAGCGGTACGAAGAATGCTTAGAAGTGAACAGCTATTATGTAGAGAAGTGAAGTAGGTTTGTATCTAACGGCCCTCACTTTATGAGCATGCCTCGTGTGTGTATATATATATTTATATATACATATATATTATATCCATATATCTGATTCGTAGTATCTATGAGGAAGGAATCTGGGCGGAAGATTTTGTGATATCAGTGTTAGTTCCTATTCTTCAACATCCCACTGCCAATCAATACTGCCTCCATAGGATTTCTCTCAACAAACCCCTCTCCTCACCCACCATCTCCAGTACTTCCTCATTTGTTTTCCTTTCGGTCCATTTCACCTTCTTCATTCATCTCCACACCCACATTTCAAAGGCTTCCAATCTACTTCTATTGCCCTGCTTCAGTGACTACGTTTCCGCGCCTTTCATAACTACGCTCCATATCAAAGTTTTTAAGTATTTCCTTGACATCCTTGCTCAACGCCCCTGCCATCAACTCCCTTCTCCTTGTGAAAGCCTCTTGGCCTGGAACAGTTATTTTCCTTAAGTCCTTACTACTTTGACCGTGATTTTACAAAGCACTATTGAGATACGTAAACAGTTCTACCTGCCCTCCTATTTT
Organism: Hetaerina titia; assembly: GCA_037158775.1. Taxonomy (NCBI): domain Eukaryota; kingdom Metazoa; phylum Arthropoda; class Insecta; order Odonata; family Calopterygidae; genus Hetaerina; species Hetaerina titia. The sequence goes on along the minus strand of CM073768.1, from coordinate 53,229,047 downwards.
AATGTTGAGGTTAGCCTTGACCTTTCTGGAAAATCGTATAACCATTGTTTTATTAATATTGATTAACATCCCATATCTATCGCACTGAATTTTCAATTCACTCAGCAATGCTTGGAACCTCTTGGCTGATTTGCAAATTATTGCTTGGTTATCAGCAAGCCTAACTGATATTACGAATTTGCCCTCCAACTTTCATTCCTACCTCCAGTACTTCCCATGGCTCTTTAATCGTTTCCTCCACATATAGTATGCCGAACAGCACCGGTGATTTGCAAGGGATTCGTGAGATGACGACCGCGGAAGCCGTGCCTATCCCGCTGCCGGGCACGACACATTTCCGATTGGGCCGAGTCCCGTAGTTTCTAGGACTCATATTCTCTGTATTGTCTATCATTAATTTCTTTGGGGATGATAATTGAGGTGATTTCCCGTTTACTTCCTCAATCGTGTTTTTTACGTGACACCATCACTCAATGGCCGTCCCACTGGGGTCAAACGCCCTTGAAGCCGCCTTACTGAGGAACAGACGCTGCGTAGACTATCTGTCGTCTGGTTCCTATCCTTCGACCTGTCTACCGTGGGTGACCCTACCAGGGGTAATTATCATTTCTCCCGCCAGCAGGGAACTCTAGGGGTCATCGGAACGGTCAAGCCTTTCAACCACATCAAGACTGTCGTCCAGGATCTTTTCATGTATCACTGTGAATATTATTTTTCCGGTTAGCGGGCTTTCGTATTTAAGTGTGCGCATGCATGTATGCGTATATATGTACATTTATACTAATCAATAACATCACTAATGCAATCGAGTCAGGCAATTCAGCAGGTGTGACGCGCGACGAGAGAGGATTGAGTTTAGTCAAAACTTTAATTTATTACCAAATGTGGGTTAGATTTTGGTGACAAATATGCTAAATATGAATGTTAATAAAAGAATAGTGAAAACTTTGATCTGGAGTATAATATTTTTTAAGCTCGAATACTTAATTTGTGGAGTCAAAATACTGATCCCACGTTATTTTTGAGATTTGATCGTGGAGGAAGAAGTAAACTGGACGAAAATAACAACACGAGCGAAGTACTTAACTTGATAGACGAGAAAAGATGGCTGTTGGAAGAAAACCAAAAATCTAAAGAAGTGTATGCAGGATATTACGTGTATGATAAGTGATTACATGTTAAAAACTGAGATACAAAGAGGAGAAAGGTTATTAAGAGAATAGGTATTTGGACTTGGTAAAGAGATTCTGAAATTATGAGGAAGGATAGAAGGTGGTAATATGCTAGAGTGTCACGTGAAATCGAGGTAAGTCTGTGGTTAGTCATTGTTCCCATCCAAAACTAACCTTATACGGTAGATTTATATTTATCATATGATAATATAAAAGCTGAAGTGCTGCTCAACCATTATCAAGAGACAATTCGAACTCAATCTGAAAATCTAAACCATAACGGGGGAAAAAGAGGATGAAAAGATATTGCTTAAAATCATTGAACATCAATAATTAACATGTGCCATTCATCTCACTTTCATTGTAATTAACAATTCAACTACATGTATAGTGCCTATTTTGTCTTTCACTGCAAGTCAATCGCGATGAGGTTATCCGAAAGGATTCGTCAAGGAGTGAAAGGATGCCTCAAAAGGATTCGTCATGTTTTGGTGCGAGTTTGGAATGATTGATTCCTAATGCGCCGTGCTACATTGACGAATTTCTGACTTGGCTACCTGAGGAACGAGAAGCACAGCTGAAGAACAAATGGAAAGAAATAAGTTTTTCTACCCCTGAAAGTTACTAATTCAATGCTTCCCTGGTTAGTTATTGCAGATGGATGTAATACATGATTATACTTACACAATATGCCCTATTCATGTGAGCATACCATTCTGCAACTCATAAGGACCTATGTCCTGCTAATCCTCCATTCTTGAAACGAAACTGCATTCTATCAAATAACAAGATTGGAGTAGACCCGTTAACTACGAAAAATATAGAAAATATAAAAACATCAAATGTTACCCGACAGAGCCAATTACTCTCCTGCAGTTTTTTATTGTATTAAAGTAGGAAATATTTACACGAACTATATTTTAATCGTCTCCCAGAAAAAAAAATTCCCTTCGAATTTTCCAATCTACAACCAAGTTTTAGGGCGTGATGGACAGGGAGCAATCAAAAACCTTTGATCGTGTAAAAATAAGCTTAACATTCTCAAAAAGTCAATGTTCATTTTTGGTGGTTGCAGTTACGACCTTCGTCAACGTTATTCCAAAAAGTCAGCTTCATGGCCTTGTCAAGGCCACTCATTTCACTACATAAAACTTAAATTTTTTGTTAGAATTGACGGCTTGAAAACTTTCCTACTTTGAAAATCACGATGGCAAAAAAATACGTAGAGAGCCCGGAATTTCGACAAATTTCAGTTATCCGTCCCGTTAGTATCGTGTCCCCGTCAATTGAGCAAACAATTCTGCAGTACACGAGGCCATCAGTTGTGCTTAGGGATTTCATTCGACCATTTTTAAAGGTTGAATGAAACGCATGACCGAATCAAATAGAATAGTTTATGCTATACACGATAGCTAAACGATATATCGTATTTTGTATATTTAAGTAAATTAATTTGTGCATTTAATGAACATGTGACAAATGGAAACAATAATTATGCGAAGAATTGAATGAAAGAAATCAAACTTCATTGAAACAAATGGTCATTGCCTCATTTATAAAAGATATTTTGATCATGTTTAGCCGTGGCCTATAAGCAAGCAAGGCTTACTCGGGATTGGAAAACTGGAAGTGAATTTGAATTCGCACGTAGCATCCAGAAACAGAACGGAAATACTATACATTCTTGACACTAATATCTGGAATGTTTGGAAAAAGGAATTCCGATATTTCAAAATGTGCTCAATTATGGACTTTGATCGATGAACTTATTGTAAGGTATGAGCTTCAATTCAATAAGCTTTAACGACCTTAAACCCTCATGCGGTCATTCACCAGATTTCTCAGAGAACACATACTTCCACCATTGAGTCATTTCCCGTATTCCAAAACTTTGTTGTGGGAAGCAGCGATATGAGTCTCTTAAAGACTTCTTCAATACTTAAAATGATGCAGAATTAGAGTTCCCGTTATGACCAAGAAGGGATTATTCTCCGTCGCGAATCACGCAAGTTTCAGAGTGTATCAGCACATGGTGTGCATTTAAGTTCATATCGCGATTTATCATTAAATTTATTTTCTTTAAGACTGAAAAAATGTAGCGCAAAATTATGTAATTTTTTAAATCATTGGCGTCTTGATTACAGAATAGACTCAAACCTTGGGCTAGGACATTGTACATCTATATTTTGAAAACGCTAGCTATTAATACTGATATTTGTGCATGTGAAATTTAATTTGGCTATTAAAAATTATTATAATTATGCCGTTATTTGGTAGATAAAATAAAATAACTAAAAAAATTACAATTTAAAATTATTTCGACACGAAAAAATTTCCAAAATAGACCGAAGTCAAAGATTGGTAATTCTAAAAACGACCTATATTCTAAAAAAATCCTCCTCGGAACATTGCACTAGTCACACGGAATTAAGATAGTGAAACAGCTGCTCCGCCCGATGAAGTTCTTTGCAGCTGCATATTATAAAAAAGTATCCTATCCGAGCCTGTTGGAAAAACTAGTTGGTCCAGAAAGAAAAATTATTTCCCGGCTGTTACATCTTCTAATGGATTTTTGTATTCGAACATCATCTTCTCGTGCTCATTTTATTCCAAGAGATGCTCTCTCATTCGTTCTGACTACCAAAATGAATTAGCAAAATGAAGCTTGGCTCTCCTCCTCTCAGTCATTCCTCTAAGGAAATTTTCACAAATGTGGAAACAATTCTTTCAACTTTTTAAATGCTCTTGTTCCAAATTAATGCCCCAGTACTCTCAAAGTTTAAATGATTAACATTCTCTGGAGAGTGTTGAGTATCTAAGGGAGCGCAATTTAAAGTGAAAATTTCGGGATGAAGTTTAATTCAAAGTATGAGATTAAACCATACGTACACAAAACCCTTTTTTTTAATAGATTTGAGATGTACCCCGCCGTAACAAATTAAATCAATTCCAACATAGCCCAATGCCTGATTAAAGCATTTCTTAAAATTTAAACGGGTTTGAAAACAAATGTGTGCCCCGAAATGAGCTTACTTTATTTTTTTAATGATAAATTTTTATATAGTGTATACGTGAGAGTTGTATTTTTTTCATCATGCTCGCTCTATTATGCCTGTTGAACATTAATGTTTGGCTATTAATATGTGCCTAAAAATTCAAAAGGAGGTAATACGACTAATTTTCTTCGCGTATCCAGAGAGTAAGAGAACATAGGGTTATAAATCTTAAATATCTCTCTCAACAGCTTTCTCTTACACACAGGCACGCTATCACTAGAGGCAAATTAATATTTACCAGCATGCTTACTTAGTCGCAATCTACCATTTTCTTTTGACATCTCACCCCGGTACAATGACTCAGCTTCAACTTCTTCTACACTGATTAATGCAAATTCTTCCGTGTCTTTTTGACGTAGCATTAAACATATTGGGACCCCTGTCAACGATATCCACTGGAATCTATTGCGGCCTTTCCTCACCTCCCACCTCTTGTCCTATTTTTCATATAGATATTAAGTGAAATGCCTCGTGTTATTTTTCACTACAGATCAGAGGCCATTAGTGTTTCTCTTACAATATGATCAAAATTAAATTATTATTATCGGCATTCTATCATTAAAGGCAGGTTTTCAATGGACACAGTCTATACAACTGTACCACTATTCATTTTCTTGTTTCTTCTAGCGAACCACAACCTGATTACATTGATTCCAGTTTGAGGTTACCTGTTTCTTAATCTGAATTAAAGTTCAAGAGTGATTTTGGTTATATCTCTTCTAAATATTACTCTAAGATATTGAGTTGACAATTCACATGGCTAAACAATGGGCCTTTCCTCAAGAGACATTGGCATATGGCCATTATTTAAACGCTTCATCTCTCAATCTACGCCTATAATGGCCTCATTCAAGATTTTATTGGAAAAATAAATTATCTTTTCATTTAAATGCTATTTCTATTTTATTGAATACAACTTCGCGTCAACTGCATATTCTCTTTGAAGATATTCCCCCAAAATACCCATTTTAATATGAAAAACTACGAACGGAATTAGGGTAGTCTATTACTATACACACCTGCGTTTCCATACCATTTAAGGTGTTACTATTAGCCACTAAGTGCTTGGTAACTCTCCATAATTCACCTGAATAGGTAACTCCAATAATCCGCTCAGTTGAAAAATCTTTTTATCCATGCTTAAAATTAATCTTTATATCATTGATGGGAAGAAAAAACAAATGTCATTACTAGTTTTGTTTCCTTCGAAATATTCACATTTTTGAGGGTATACGATTTAATTTGGACCTATGTCAGCTGTAAGACATCGAGCGCGAATGACAGATGGAGGAGATCAGGGGTAACCCCCAAATGTGATAAGATGATCAAGGGAACGAAAAGATTAGTTTGCTAGCTACTGATGGAATCGGGATGTGCAGTTTTCCACAGGTTATACTCGATACTGGATACATAAATACTCGACAGTGGATATGTTGGACTCAAAAAGGCTTACATGGGTCCCAGGCAATTTCATGGTAGGTTTTTTATAGCAAAACTGGGCAACGAAGCCAATATTATCACAACGCTATTGTATCAATTCAATGAAATTCCCTCGTTAAATCGATACCTAATTATTTACGATGAAAGGGTATTTGCGACCGATCCAACGGCAAACGGCTGTCATCGCCGGGAAGACAAATCTGTTTCGCCACGTCAAGAATATCATGAAAAAGGAGAACAAAAGATAAACTCCCTTATCATTAATTCGGTCGCCAAACGTTTTAACAGTCGAGAGACGGAATAGGAACTGATTTCCATTTATGAAAACATTGAATTCGGCATATGGTCACGTAATCCATTGAATTTGCATGATTCCGCGCCACTTGTTGATTCTTCGATGATCGGCTGCGGTATATTACAAACGTGGGGTGGGAAAGGGGGGGGAAGAGAAAGGAGGGGTGTATTTGAAGGAGGGAGCCTGGGAGGGTAATGCGTTGCTCCACCTCTCGTCCCATCCCCCAGAATATTGCCAATCCTTTCTCTCGTCACACTCATCCCTCCCACACACACTATATTTCTCCCATCTTCCCACAATGCCCCTGAAACCCACCCAGACGGGTCTCTCCACCCCCCCTCACTCTCATCTCCTAGCTACGAGGGGAAAAGCACGAATACGTTTGATGGAGTGCTAAACCAAGCGTCAGGGGAGGGAGGATGCTGTTCTCTTTCCGCTTCTTTAAGTTTATCCCTCCCTCACTCCATACACACACAAACATATCCTTAACCTATTTATCAGTGGAGCAGGGAGAGGGCGTGACGTTTTCTTGGGTGGAATTCTCGTGAAAAAAGCGGAGCGAAGAGTCTGTTCGGGGAATTTGGAATTGCACGCGAGAAGATATTTCCCATTCCTTTATGCCAAGGGTTTGTTTCTCTTTCTTTCTCCCCCTGTATATCCTTTCTCCGAGTCATATGGAGAGAATTGCATAAGAGCCGAGGGTGATGGGAAGGGGTTTACGCTGATTTACTGCAGTCACATCGACCGACATCTCGATCTCCTTCCCCGGGACCTTTGTTCCATGCCGCCTTTTCCCTCTCTGACTCGCTGACCGTTCAGTACACCTCAACGCACACTTGGTTGCCCGCGGCAATTGGCAAATTCAGTATTAATCTCGTTGGTTTCGAAACGTTGGCAGTATGACAAAGAAATATTAATCCGTTTTTGGTGGTGCATGGTGAAATAATATCCATGCCTCGTACATGGATTTATTTTTAGAAAGCAGAGTCTAAGGAGTTCGACGATACGCCGCTCATGGAAAAACTATAATGCACCAAATTATGGAGATTACTTTGAACAGCATTTTATCAACATAAATAAAGTTAAGACAAATTGTATATTTTTAATATTTATAGCAGTTTCCACTTTATATAAATAAACTTTAATCAATGTGATAAACAAAAATGTAACGGGCATTGTCACGATAAGTGGTTTTTGAGGCGTATGATTTAACCAAACCAACTTTTGAGCTGCTGTTTGGCAGTTTTATCCAGCATTAGGCGATAGTTTCACATTCACTCTCAACTCCTTAGATACACACGTATGCGGTCAAATTTTTGGAAGTAAGATATAAATGACGAATTAAGCATTAATTCCATCAGGGCATTTTTCTAAACAGCAAATATTACTCAAATTAATATTTACCATATTCAATGGTTTTAATAATTCAAAGGATGCTTTTTTTTAATTTTTCTCTGTCAAAAATTTTGTATCATATCAGTTTTTATGGTCAAAGCATAGAATTTTTTCATTATGTCTCACCTTATTCAAAGGAAAATGAAAAAGTCCGTCGTTTGTAAAGTGTCGCTACAACCACGTCTACTTCAACCCACAACTCAACACAACCCACACCAAAATGATGCTTATTTATGAGAATCCCGTGGTCTTTAACCAGCCTCCAAAATTTGGTGGTAAACTGCGTGGATTCAAATTCAGCATGCAAAGATTACCGGTAGATGTACTAACCTCAGCCACCACAATCCAACAGAATACTTTCATTCCATAGAGAGTTGGATTCTTCAATCGTGGGTGATAAAATATATACGAGCATTATTCAGTCGCTACTGCCATGATCAAACTTGAAGTTGATTTTTCTAAAAATTAACTCTCCCACCAGAAAACCAGCGAGTAAAAAATGCCATATTGATGTTTGCCAACTTTAATTCTTAGTTTTTAAACGTATTGACACAACAGTCTTGGCGCATACGACTTTAGTTTTCAAATAAATCCAAGTAATTTTATAAGATAGCTAATTTATAAAATGCTCTTTAATATTTATTTTTCCGAGAATTTAAGGTTGTTTTATACTTATATTATTTACTAAACAAAAAACCGATCATTATGTCTCGATTCCACAATATCACGCCTGATTCTTCACTTTTCGTAAAAAACCGATCCTTCGCAAAAGAGAAAAGTTTTGAATGGTAGTTTACTAATCGTGATATTTCGATTTGTGATATAAACAGACCGATAAAATCTGATTGTCATATTTCGTTTCGCTGCGTTTTACTCACTCGACTTTATTTCGTTACGTTTCACTATAATCCGTATTCTCAACAATCCACCCCACCTCATTTCCCCATCGAAGCCATGGAACCTGAGGTATTAAGAATTTACTGAATTTACCTCTCCAATTTTGGACCTATCTTCTCCATTCTCATCTTTCTGCAAATGAGCCCCCATGACTTACCTACCTAACATACCTATCTACCCGAAATGCCTCACTCTTAATGAAAATGAGCAAGAAATTGGGGTTTTTAAGGCATATTTGGAAAGAGGGGATTAAAAATGATTTTATAATAAAAACTGATAACGTTTATGTTTTTTGAGCAGAAAATGTTTCTTCATATATTTAAATAATTTGTAACATTAAAAAAATATTTTGGAGAGAAACAAGGCGTAGTTTCCCCGGAGTTTGCCACCCTTAATAAACTTCCACAACGCCCAATCCCATATGAGGAGAAGCAATTTTTCTCAATTTCGCCCCTCCCCCCCCACAATCACTCAGATGTGGGAAATATATATTACCCGTAAATGCATGTAGCAATGCAAACATGTGCTACCAGATCTAATAGAAACAAATATTCGTAACCTACTTCGTACACGGTAGCTCGTATTTCGAGAAAGCGAGGAGAATTCCTTGCATGGTTTGCTCTCATCCTCCCTCCCTCCCTCTTTACCTCTCGCCCCACCATCTCTTTCTCCCACCGAACGCAGCTCCCCGGACCCCAACGTCTACCGTTTCCTTCCTCACAACAATTAACGGGGGAGTCCGCAGTTTAGTGTTTCCCAACCCTCTGTGGGCAAACAAGCACGCACAAACGCGTACACACAAGCCTCCCCCTTTCCTTGGTCTCCCTCTCCTTCCGTCCAAACTCGCAGACGCACGCACACGCCCTCTCTCCTACTGCCTCCTTCCGCCCCTTCACGTCCACACCGAACTCCTCTCCGAGGCAGCCCCCCGCCTAATATCCTTGGGGGTGGGGGAAGTAAGATGAGAGGGTGGCATAACTCCCGCAAACCACGCCCCTCGATTGCCGTCAACTCCAAGATGCGAGACCGCATCACCCTTTAATCCACACCCGTGTATGCGTGCCCACGAAACCGCAATCATAATCGCCTACCTTGCCCCTCACCTGCCCGCCCGGTACCACTACTTTACCGCCTGTTCTTGTAGTATGATGGGAGCTTCCCTTCTGCATCAAACCCTTATTCCTCTCCCCGAGCTGCCCGTTTCTACAAGGGAACGACTCAACAACAGCTTCCCGCCATCCTGCAACGCTACTTCTTACCCCATGCTCCGACCAGTGATGCTCTCTATATGTGGGTAGCTCTTGTCTTAGCGGTGTCATTTAATCGATTCATAAATGACCTGATATCGATAACGGCTTCGGAATATCATTTTTCACAGGTCACAGCGGTAATTAATGACGTACGGGGATAGGTACTGATATCATTCCGATAATTCTGATTAAGAAAATATTTTTAAAATATGCAAGTGTGCATATAGTTTAACTTATCCCTATTGTCACGAAATTCATTACTCTAAATTGATATTAGGTTTCAATGGAACGCGTTTTATTTACTTGCCAAAATTAACTTGAAAGGAGTGAATAAAATTATTGAGTTTTAAAAAGCGTGCAAGTAAATATCTTTCATAGTAAAATTATAATAATGCAGAGCTCCTGGTGAAATTTACAATAATTATGAGGGATTAATGCATGGAAATGTGATGAGTGTTCGTTTAATAGAAATTTTCTATGGAACGTTGCTTCCTGCGTTGTTAAGCGAGCCCTTTAATAAAAACTCCGAGAGACAACCTAAATATTAAATGAAATATATTTTTAATGTTAGATAAACCTTAGCTAAACTCTCATAATATTAGTCTACTTTTTGAAACCTAGTCAAACACCTCATTGTGTCAGAAAAATAACCAAATCGACCCAATATTTTATTTTAGTGATGGAAACATTTTGATCAATAGTTATTTATTTAGTTCAATAGCATGTCATGTTTGAATCCAATTAATTCACATTTTATTTTAAATAAAGTAGCCGTTTTCTCTCAATTTTTTCTCGATATTGCACCTGTAATTAGACTCTAAAGAATGAGCTAGATTTGTTTTACCTCAAGAATCTACAAAACCTGAAAGGAGTCTAATTCAGAGAAGCTAATAAAAATAACTCAATCCATTATTCCAAAAAATGGTTCCTTTAATCGTTACTCCTTAATGGTTAATAGTTTCAGCACCAACATTTTATTGTCGATCATTTGCAAAACTATTAAAGACTTTGAGATAAAAGACGTCTTGTTAATGATATCAACTACAGTTTGAATTGAAAGGGTATTTACTGCGTACTACTTACAAATGATAACATGTTATCTGTAGGGAGATGTATACATTAATTTTCTCATAGATTTTTTTAAGTGTATAATAAATTAATTATAACTAATTTCGGCACATATATACTTGGTATAATCCATATGAGCATTAAATGTACCCAATAGTTGCGTTACTTACAGTTTACGACTTTCACCCGTTTCACTAATCAAACTTTTATTCCAAATATAAAAATCTTAGCTTTCATCAAAATGAACAATCCACCTATAGTATATTAGTAACCTTTACAATGGACAAAAAATGAATACAACTGTCCTTCTCAAAAAAGTGGCAATTAAGGGTAGCACGTTCCCTTTTGCAATAATAAAATGTCATATTTTGGTATGAATTCAGTTTTCACAGTTACAAAGGCAGGTATAACAGTCAAATTGGACTCCAGTTAGTCGAAACTGAATTAAGAGTTTTTCCGTTCAAATTTTATGATAGTTTAATTTTTCACAAGATTAAAATAAAAAGATCTAGTTTTCCACTCAATGGGCACCACTTGAGAAAATCGTACTTTGTGAAATATGCTAAAATAACTAAGGATATTAAATAACCAATTAAATAACTACGGCTAAATAGCTATTGGAAAGCGCGCAAATTATTTTAGACGTTGAAGAAATTCCAGCTCAGTATTCGTATCTTTAGGACAGCAGCATTTTCTTCCTACATTGCGGGTTCGTTTGGTTTGCCATGTCTTTAGAAATAGAGGCAAAAACAGAATTTTCAAATTTCAAGTACTATAAAGGAACTTTCACAGCGATGACACTCAAAGATTTTAGTACAAAAAGCGAGTGGTTTTCTTACTTCTTACTAGATAAAAAATGTAAGTTTATATTCAATCAAAATAAACTGACATGCAAAATGTGATTTTGTGCCACCATTCCAACACCAACGACTCATTCCACATGGTAACGTGACGGAAAATGTTGAGTGTCATATTCCATTAACATATACGGGCCCCCGTCATTGTGGTTCACTGGTTCACGAATTTTCACGGAACCGCACCGTGATCGATCAATCAGTAAAGAAGTTCCCGTGCCGTGGGTTTGCATCTGAGGAAAGAAAAAAAAAGAATAACGACGACCCAATACTCTCAAAGCGCCAAAAAAAATTAAAACGAAGAGAAAGGCAAACGCTTTATCTACATCAAAATCAAATGTATGCACAGAGGAGTAACAGAGCAACTCCCTCGACAGCCCATACTTCTTCCTGCTATCCCCGAGAGGCTATCTAACGTGTTGGTGGCAGTCGGGGGAGAGAGAGAGGAAGGTGTTCGGAGTGAAATCGGATGGGTTGAGGGGGGAAGAGAGTGAGGGAGGGCACCGCCTTCCTGCCTTTCGGAATAATACATATCCGACTGGGAGCACTCACTGTGAAAAAACACGCTGAGAGAGCAGGTATCGAGTGACGGACCAAATAGCTTCCTCCACGCAGTAATTATGTCTCCCCTTTTGCCCCCCTCCCATGTATTCCTTTCCCACGCTTTTCCCACCCCGCCCACCTCATCTCCCTCCACCTCTTTAAACACCACCCCCGCTAACCAACGATACAGAAATCTGGCTCAAACGCCGCGGCGGAGGGCTGGGTTGTAGGGGTGGGGGATGGGCGGCGGGAAGACGGTTAGGCGCCCCCGAATCCTCAGGAAGTCCCAGCTAAGTTGTTTGCTCTTACTGTCTCTTTCCCTCTCCATCCCTATCTCTATCTATTTCCCTCAGGTCCCCCTCCCGACCCTGCCCAATCATTCCCATCACAAGCAGCACCCTGATGCCCCTGGCTTCCCTCTTTTCCCACCCCCTCGTCTCCTCTGTCCCCTTCCGATGTTTGTCACGGGCACATTACAGAGTGGAAGCAAAGGAGCAAACAAAAGAGCGAAGGAGGCGTGCCCATTTTCCACCAGCCTCCGTTCTTTCGTGAGGGGGTGGTTGGGAGTGCAGGGTAAGGCCACGGGCGAAGGGAGAGGACGTGAGAGAGAAGGAGCGATGAAAGTTTAAGGGATGGGCGCCAAGGGTTCGTAAATGGTGGTGAGACTTCCTTGCCCCTTGACGCTATAGGGAAAAACTAACAAAATTCGATGTATCTAAACACTTCAGTTAATTCTTCTCCTGAGGGTTACTTGTGTATTCCTCATGAACACCATTTTAACTGTGAGAGATGTGGCGCGTTTTGAAGAATTACGGCAGACTATCACATTAAAATTCATTTGAGTGCTGGAAGAAATGCCATTAAAGTTTTTTAAACTTTGCATTTTTCTAACAAGGGAGTAACAAGACGAAGAAATATGGTAAAATCGAAGATTAAACAAAAAGATATCGGTAATACTGCGAACAAGTGGGGCATGATGACCCAAGATTTTCGAGATAAGTAACACAATTGCGGACCATGATATTTACTCTGTTTTCCAGTGTTATCTGTATTTATAGCTTCTACTGATCTTAGTTGTACGATCATAAACATGTTGGTTGTGCAAGAATACCGATAACCAGGGGAGACGCTCGTTTGATAGGGTAGACTGAAAGGTATCTAGGGTTGATTTTTTCCTCCATATATTTAAATAACCTAAAATATTTATCTGATTTTCTACCGGGAATAACTACCCCGCGGATATTAAATTGCCACAAAACACATTATGAAAGAAATTTTCAAGACAAAATTATGGATTCCTACTCCAAGTCTGGCGAATTGATTAAAGTAAATAAACAAAAGGTTGTTTTCAATTAGTATATTCCTCGACCATTAGGAACATCTGTTAGTACTGGAACACGTTCCTTATTCTTTCAATTATTTTTCCACTATTTTAAATTTGTATACCATGCAAACTTACTTTAAGAAAGTGATATTCTTTTTTTTGGATAATTTTAATACACAATAAACAGTGATACGATTCCCTCGTTTCTAAAAACTCATTTTCCTATCAGGTATCTTTGCGTGGTATTTCAAGGCATCCATGAATGTGATAGAATATTAAAACAATATTTTTAATCTTTGTATTTTAGAATAGATTAATATATTTACCTATTATATCACTTTACCATATATTCAATAAGTGTAGGACCGTAAGTTTGTATTTTTAAACCATATAGAAATGAAATAATAAAAAATATAAAAAAAATTGAATTATTTAAACGACTTAGAGATATTCATTTTATTATTAAAAGTAACTCACTCTTGTGATCGCAACACTCTTCTCTCTTACATATTTTTACTTTAATTATTTCTCTGTTGGGGTTCTCACATTTGCTTAAATTGAAAAAGCATGAGCCAAATACCATTCCCAATGATTTTCCTTCGTATATTTTACATTATTTCCTTGAATATATACTCGGAAGTCCATAGGATTTGCATTTGGATGATATTATCGGTTAATCGACTTTCGCGTTCCCAATGCCTCTCCTACGATTTCGTATATTACCTTTCATTAATCAACGATTTCCAATACTTGAGGCATGCAGCAACCATAGGTTCAGAACACTAAATGGCGCTCATAATGAATATTAAATAAATTATCCTAAAATCAATGAATTATCTGCTATCATATTTTATTGGTAAACAAAATACCTAGATACCTCGTATATTGGACGAGAATCGTTGTGGTCACGTAGCTCCACAGGTAATCGGGACCAAAGAAACATTAACTCATTATTTAGCTGCCTTGAATCATCGGTTAAAATCTATTAGAAAATATAAAATACTGGTTTCCTTTTAAATTCACATAAATTATAGGGTTTGTGCGAATAATTAACTAATAACTAATTAAAGAAAAATAGGAAAACTGAATAATTTACATTATCAAAATATATGGCGTGAGGGAAATGAGTTCCAAGTGGATAAGTTACTCCCCAAAGGGCTAATAAATTGCTTTTGGTGATTTAGAGAATATATTCATTATTTACATCATTCAGAGCGTAATATGGTGTATGCTATTCGTTTATGTTTTAGTAATATCAAGCAACTGTCACTACCGCAATAGGAAGTTTAGAAAATTGTCTAATGCAGTCACATATCTGTTTGCTTGTTCTAAACGATTCCATTCGTTATTTTGAAGTTTGAAAACATTACCTAGCTAACGACATCTAGTTTTCTCCATACTTTACATACCTTTATTGTAATCATTAAGGAGCAAATGGCATTTCAATAATCAGGATGACAATACCAAATTATTTTTATTAATAAAATTATCATGTATCAATATTTATTAGTTTTATAACACTACGCGCACATTATTAGTACCATAAATAATTATTTACCTTTCATTTCTGACAGCGTATTACATTTCATCATTCCTTTTCAAATTTTTACGATTTCAAAATTTTCACGATTTCAATTGTCTCCGGGAAAAAATGGAATATCTAAATTTCACGTCTTCTAATAATAAGTTTATGTAAAATTGAATGGTGCGTGTGTACGAACGTGTGTGCGTGCGTACTGCTGAACCTCAAACAGCAGAAGATCGATAGCACCGATACGTGCTATACGCAATTAAGATGACGTGAAGGTGAACCCTGAAGAGTGGAGGTGACAACTGGACGTCCAACGATTGAAGCGAGGGCAACGATTGGAAAAGAACGGCGAATAGCATATTCAACTACACGAATGTAAAATATTCGCATAAAAAGGGTAGTCTTCATTTATTTTCCAGTCTACTGAGATTAATGGGGATAGGGTTCCGAATAAAATATCCCTTTATTCCTACATAGATTGAAAACCAGAGTTGTTATTTCTTTAATCCTTATATTTCGAAGGAACAGATTTATTTATTTGTCTATTTAAAGCACTGTACCAGATATTCAATCAGTGTGGGATCACAATTCTGAACTTTTCAACTATTTAAAAAGTAAGAAATCAGAGCATGTGCAAGTTCACGCTAAAAAAGATGTTCCTTATCATCAGCATTGAATCTTCCTATAGCTATGCTCTATAGTATACTATGAATATACAATTCCACTTCTAGCAATTTTAAAAAAACTTGCTGAATATAAAAGTAATGACCGGCAGTTAATTTAAAAGCCCCTCTTTGCCCAGCGAAGCAAGTTCGCCCACGAATTGGAGTTAAAATTAGTAGTAATTTGATTGTTTATATTGCTGGAATCCCTGCGATTTATTTATCACTTATATTTGGCAGAGAATTCACTTTCGGAAAAACTAGGAAATTGTAACCTAAACCCAATCATTTCAAATGATACACAAGGACACTTCTGATGATGAAAATTCAAACATTTTAAAATTTATCTTAAATAACGTGGAAGAATAAATCGTAAAAGACTTGATGCAAATTTTATTGGCTCTTTTTAGAACAGCATGGTTCATGTAGTAAGTTGTCGTGTATCCATTTGGATCATGATTTTAATTGTGAAAATATAATGATAACCATAATATCTTATGATTAACACGTTGAATTTTTCAATTTTATGTTTATTTTAAAATCAAAATCAGGAAAATTCCTAGAAATATATTCTTTGGATTTAAAAACGCATTAATGCCAATTTTTAGTAAAACGGCAAAATTGATGTTTTCATAGATAATTACTTATTTCTTTAAGACAGAAGGTATTGCGCCTATGTAGCACCAGAATTATGTAAAAAGTGATGGAAAAACAAGAGTCTCCTTAGAGCTAGTTCGTAAGTTCTCCAAAAGGTCTAGATTTTAGATTCAACGTTGTATTATTCTTTTAAATACAGACTTTGAATTTCTAATGAAAGGGTATGAGGTATGAAAAGGACCGTAGCCCGGGAAAATTTTCAAAATACAACATCAAACGATGAGTGTATTCGATAAAGATCTCTCTCATCTCGGCCTTGAATATCCTATTAATATTCAGCCGATAATTACTACTTAACTATATTAAACCCTTTATGAAACCATAAAACATGTAAGTAAATTTGCAAAAGAAATAATAAAACACATAAAAGTCACATACTTTTCTTCTTTCAATATTTCGGAGGCATAACAATCATTTTAACGTAACGAGGAAAAGTCACAATCCTTAAAGTGAAAAGGTTGGTTAAGTTACCGAAACATTAAAAGAAAAATTGTTTCCAATTTTTGTTTTGTGCCATCGTCATACGAGTGATTTTACTTATATTGCCTTTCCTGAATATTTCTGAGTGCGTATAAATGGATAGAATTATCTGCAAACTTAAATACCTGAACCTCTCTAACATAGAACTAAAATGCTTTCGAATTTTCGTTAAAATATAAATTTCCATGGCATGACGTTTGACATCCGATTTTCTCACTTCCACTTTGTATTATCTAGGTTTAGTTTTAAGTTGTGAGTTATGTTGTTTTTTGAAAGAGGAAAGTTAAGTTCAACATTATATTCGGAGTTAATAAATTAAACCAGGTGAAATGGTCCCCAATCTTGGAAAGGTTTCAGAGCAAAATGGTCTATGGAGATAAGAATGATTTCTTTAGACAAAGAAGTTTCCACGAGGAGGAGGAAATGAATGTTTTTTTGGTGGATTTTGAATTGAAGATGTAAAAAGTGATTAAAGGGGGAAATAGAAAGGAAAAAAAGAAGAAGTACTACACAGAGAAGGTGAGAGAGAAGGGCGGAGTTTTGGGAGAAATCCAAGGAGGTAGGAACGACGAATACAGAGCGTTTTTATAGTGATAGAACTTAGACAACTTTCAGTGACGGAATGAAAAATCTTGTTACACATTGGCAGAAATTTGTTAGCCTCAACGGCGATTATGTTGAAAAATAAATATACGAATTTAAAACTTAAGAGTTATACTTTGATGTACTTTTCGCTTGATCTGGCTATTTGTTTTTTTTTTCGCGCTCTACAAACATGTGTGCATTACTTTTCAGCCTACCATCGTAAATACAGCGTAGTGCCGTTGTATAGTCTATATCCATCCAAAACCGATTTTTAGAGGTATAATACGTTTTTTATTACAATATTTATATGAATATATGTAGAAATATAAATAAACGCTGATATAAATTTTTAAAATATAGAAACAGAAAGAAAGGACACTCACATATGTAGTTTTGACGTTTCCACGGCACGGTCGTCATCATCAGATCGTATACACGTATGTAAACATATACAGGGTCATCAGATCATACCCGTGTATAGATATGTGTAACATGTATGCACAAGCATTCGTAGCACAAAGATGACAGAGGCACACAAAAAACATAGAGGCATAAATAAACTCACACGAGGATTGATAAAAATATTCGGTAGCACAACCACTACTGTCAGTGGAACGAAGTAAAGTAGATAGAATGTGGGAGGGTGGCGGACAGAAGATGGGGTGTAAGGGTGGGAGAGAGAGGAGAATTTTATTGGGAACCTGAAAGAGCAGGAGGAGACAATGTAAAGGAAGGTGTTAAAGAGCAGAGTGAACGACATTGAGTGATAAGAGGTTAGCTTCGAAAAGCCATAAACAGGCTTAATCAAGTTTTCGGGCTTTCAGTTTTGTTGGAGACTAAGTTGGTGGGAGTGTGGCACTTGTAGAAACTTTTTAACACTAATCAAATGAATTATTGTGGATGGTGGCGCGTTTTTCACCCTAGGATTAATTATGTCCAGTGGTTCCATTTTACTTCAATAGCCCGTACCGTCCCACGAATGACCTCTGCACAATCAGCTACTCTGCGAATATTATAACTAAATCTTATCGATTTTGAACTGACGCTTGGAAATACCAAGGAGGCCCAGTTAATTCAAATTCTTCCTACATTAATTCAAAAACACTACCTTGACGTTATCTATAGGGACGTACTAGTAGTATCATAAAAAAACTGCTTCGCACTTTGAATCTATAATTTAATAGAACACCCAACTAATCAGCGGCTACTTCCACAATCGAACCAAAGCAATATCGAAGTTTCTTTAAGACTCACGTCATATTTTTATTCTCCGACTTACCCTGAAATTTGTCCCTTCCTATCCTATCACTCACCTACTTCATCGCCCTCCCCTTCTCCAGAGCGGGCCTTTTCATCGCTCTGGGGCTCTATTTTATTCCAATCCCCCTCACCACTTTCCCTCAGGGAGTGCGAGGGAAAAAAATAAAAAGAGATAATGAGACTTAGTGCGATCAATAGATCTCTTTAATTTTCAATCCGCGAGCTCGTCGCCGACACAGGAGAGATTACTCAAAACATTCAAAAAATGATGGCTGTGGAATTAGTGGCGCTATTATCCCGTGGGAAATCGTTTTTGATTCCTCTCTTCTCCTCCCCTCATCCAACTACGTGGGAGACTCGATCCCCAACTCTCCCGTGTACGAATGCACGAAAAAGAGGGATTTCCGTACTTTTCGTCCGTGGCAGAGAAGAAGAAAGGAGAAAAGCCCCTTCAAGGGGAAACCATCCAATATTTTTCACGTACGGCCAATCTTCCAATTCTCCTTCCCAATTGTTTACCCTTTCTCCCTTACTCATCTCTCACTCCTCATATTTCGTACCTGCTCCTCCCTCCCCTCTTCGGAAGCCTTCCTCCCTCCGATAAACCCTCCCAAACCATCTACTCACCCCTCTTTCCACCGCCGTGAAAGCTACCCGAATATAGAGAGCAAATAAAAGATATCCTCTAATAGCTATTGATTGATTGCACTCCGCTCCAAATCAAAACCTCTAATTCAATGGGACCTCCGCTGGAACTATGGAGAAGTCGGTGGGAAGGGAAGCATAGGCCGCCGCGGGAACTTCCGCTTCTCGTCTGCCCCGAGGACGTCGATGGCGATGATGATAATCGCCTTTTTACCTGAAGCGAGCCGAATTTTATTTTAGCCCTATTTTTATGGCGATTTAATTTCACGGCTGTGTGAGTGCTAAATCAGAAAACTTTAGAGACCAACGGGTGGCGGAGCGGCATCCACGCCCTTGTGGATCTTCTTTCACGTGGTGAAGTTTGGCTCTACCCTTCCCTTAGCACGTCACCGTGTACTCTAACACTATTTTTCATATAAACTAGTCAACAGCGTCTATCATTAAAACTTGCTTCACCAGAGAAAAAAAATAAAAACGGTGGACTATGTTCTAAAATACACTTGTTGCCAATACCCTGCTAATGACGCCCACTCTCCATAACCTGCGATATCATTGAGTAGAGACGAGATGAGATTGCCTAAGGCCAGATCAATGCAGGCTAGCCGTTCTTTGACTATTACTTTATTTTTTTCGCACGTCCACGAAATTCATCAATCTTGTGCCTTCATTAATATATTTTTATTTGCTATGATAAAAAATCAATTAATAAATATTACACGATTAAAGGTATGTGTGCTACTGTCGTACAATATATTAATGATCTGAAACGCTATAAACGAAAATAACAATAACAGTAATAAACGGAATAATCTGTGATTTGAAGGAATGAATTAAATTAGTAATATCACCTTCTCTAACATTTTCCACGGCAAACATATCAGTGGCAGTCAAGTGAAAACCGAACACTCTTTTTAACACCACAGTCCGCGCGAAAGGTGACAGCATTGTTGCTACGTATTGATTCTGCCCTTGCTGTGGTAGGAAAACTTCCTAGTAACAAAACACAGGCGCACGTAGTTTTTAGGTTATGTCCTTGTATGTGCGTTGACTGGTCTAGTCAGTTCGTCCAGCTGTAGAAATGGAGGTTTTTTCTGGGGACTGAGGTTGCTGGAGTACGAGAAATTCATCGCCGCATGCTTGCTGAGTAATGTGAACACTGCATGTCCCATGTTCATGTGTTCCGTTTTCATTTAATTGCCCCTCATGTACTAACTGCCCCGCTGGTATCGCAGGCCGTAAAAATACGGTATTTTTTTCTAAATGTTGAGTGGGCAAAATAATTGAAAGATACTTTCATATTCCAATCTGAGTAAATACCATATTTATCAATGATCGTTTTATCCGCTCATGAGAATTCTCCAAATGGGCGAGCGTGAGCCTAATTCCGACGTGGTGTCGTTTGGTGTATACAAGAGTGTTATATCTTAGAGCTTTTCACTCTCCCTTATCCATAGCCACTCGCTGCGAAGGAAAAGACACTTCGCGGTCAACATCCCAGAGGAAGCCCATTCTCACCGCTCCCAGAACCCCATTTGGGACCGAAGAGTCAGGTTACAGGATCTTCCAAACCTCGTTAGTGAGCGACCGTGGAGGTGGAAAACATTCCCTCCGTTGGAAGCGCACGGTCTCCCGCCGAAGATCAGTCCATCCCATCCTTCCATGATCGCTTCATCCAGCCCCTAGCACTCAATCTCCTTTGGCACTTTCTTGCATTTATTACTCTCTCCTCAAATCAGAGGTCGCTCGCAACCACTATCCCCAGTAACCCCTTTGAATCTCAGAGGAGCGGGAAGTATTTTTGATACATCATTCTCCCTGACAACGCAGACGATATTGGGGAGTACGGCCAACCTCTCTCGACTGTGATAGTTACCAACTGACCCAGTAAATCGTATCAGCATATTCATAAACAACATGAAGTCCCGTTTCTCCCCTTGGTTTAAGAATGTGGTTTTAACTGATCGTTATATTCCGGTCTTTCATTTTCCTAATTACGCCACATTTATTGGTTATTCCTCATGGCATGGGATCTTTTCTTCTTCCCTCCTATTTCCCAGCCTTTTGTCCTTAGAGACGAATTTCACTTTCTCTTGTGTACGTGGTCCTTCTCTCTAAAGGGAACTTCGGATGGAACTCCCAAACAGGGACTTTCAACAACTTTTTTTATCAAATGTGTCGAACACAGATGTTGAAATTTTAAGGATTAAAATAAATCATTCAATTTTTTTCATCAATTTTTGTCCTTCAGGATGCGAAAAAAGAAAGTGCAATCAACAAAGTTAATATAAATGTGACTTGTAAAAATTCATATACTTTTATGGCACAAATACTACACTATTTGAATTCTTACATTGCTGCTAAATAAATTTGCCAGGACGATTACGCCGTCCGCTTGGAATATTTGATTTACATATACTGTAATATAAAAAATTCAATTTTCAATTCAATGCTCAAGAAGCATTACTACAAAAAAATAAAAAACGAAACAGATTTTTCCTCGCATTCCCATGTGATCCATTTACCAACAATGCAAGTTTTTAAACGTTACTCAAGTACGTAATTCATGTTAGCATTTCAATATTCAATTAGTAGACTTTCGTTATAACCTGAGACCCGTTTCGCAAACCTTCAATTCGATATATTAAAACATCTAATTAATTCTTTCCTTATGTTCGTTAATTTTATAAAAAACTTTTAAATTCGCATGATGTGTAATTTAAACGAATTCATTAATCGTATTATGTATCATTCGTATTATACGTACTGGTCAATGAACATGTATTAGTATCAGCAGACTGCATGTCTGCAAAATGCAAAATCATTTAAGCGGCTCGTGACTTTGTGAAACGGGACCTCGGGAGCTCAATCAGGACTGTGCCGGCCCCATACTTTCTATCTCTCTTCCCTGTCCGTGTTCTCCCACGTCTGTCACTTGCCGTAATTATACCTCGTTTATTGGTTGATTCCTTATGGCGTGAGACGTCGTAGCGTGTCTCCTCTTTTGTGTCCTTGATCTTGGACGTTTTATAGCTGAAGGCGAATTTCACTTCCTTTTGTGTGTCTCGCCCTTCCCTCTAAAGGTGCAGTCGCTTGTAAACTCCACCCAAGGACTTTGACTC
This sequence comes from Hetaerina titia, assembly GCA_037158775.1. Lineage (NCBI taxonomy): Eukaryota > Metazoa > Arthropoda > Insecta > Odonata > Calopterygidae > Hetaerina > Hetaerina titia. Next base: position 53,206,814 of record CM073768.1, on the reverse strand, counting down.
AAGCTTTTCAAATAAGGGAATGGGATTGTTTCTCCGCGGGAGTGTTTAATATTTTTACCCATCAAGGTCTTTCGGAAAGTGAGCTGGTTTAGTTTAACGTTATATTACCGACCAAACTTGCTAATAAGCATCCGCCTAATACGCCTGCCCTAAATACTGTCTGACGATTTCCGGCATCGAAACTCAAAAGAGTTTTTGTGCTTGAATTTCCTCGCAGATTGAGAAAGACAAAATTATATGCTCCCAATTTTTTCCTCATTCTTTACAATAGGTAGATATTTGATATCTCCTTACGAGCATATTTTTAAAATCATTGATCGAATGAGTGCCTACTCTTGTTATGTCTTTTTAGCCCGTTATTTATCTCCAGTTCTCGTTTAATGGATCCAGACTTACAAATATATGTGCCCAGTTTTTTTCCTCATTCATTCCAAAAGGAATATATTTTATATCCACTTATTTCTTCAAACCATCCATGTAAGGAGTGCCTACTATAGTTATTCCTTAAATGCCAGTTATTTCATCACTGAATAAATAAACTTGGTATTTTTTTAAATAAAAACTTAATATTAATAGTAAGGATTTTGGCACATAGGCTATCATCTCATATTATTACAAAACAGTTTTTTTCGCTGAAAAAAGTACCAAGTTCATGTTTTCAGTGTTCATAAATTTTCACAAAGTATAGCCTCAAACTATCGAATTCCAGTTATTTAATCCTGTATGATACATTTAGTTTGCCAAGTACAAAAGTTCAACCTTCATACAACTTGACAAAATATTCTACCCATTTATAACACTTCTATAACAACCATTTTCCATTTCATCTGTTTTCCGCTGTAAAAAGATGTCTGAAACTACTTTTTCCATAAAATTCATTACCATAATGACAAAAATGATCCATTCTATGTGATATGTTACCCCTTGATGCTCCACGCCTCTGTGATTTAAAGGGATCACTTGTTCCTGGGGAACCAAATGTTAACCAGATATGAGAATTAGCCATTTTTCTTGAATGTGCATATTTAAAATTCTAAAGCATTAGATCTCCACTTTCGCTTGAGAAACTACCTTTCGGATTGATTATTTATGGAGGAATAGATAATATACAAAGGAGCTAGTGTATCGCTTCACCACCTTATACTTTAAAACAGCGATGGCCTTCGGCGTAATTTGGTGAGACCTATTCATTTTGAATACGGAAAACACTGCTGCTAATAGGAAGTTACAGAAACCACCAGGGTTTTGACTACAAAATGAATATTCTTTTGATGACTCTATATAGAAAACCCAGATCGTTGTTATACATTATTATATGGTCAACCCAGAGGTTTTATTATTAGCCTTACATTTTATTTAGTGAGTGCGGTGGAAGAAAAGAGTGAGTGATAGATCTAGAGCAGGAATTTAATCATTTTATAGCAGACTGAAATCCTCTAGCCTTAAGAACTCAACGAATGGTAATACGTTTTCTACGAAAATGGAAGTCTCAAGTGTTACCACAAACCGGAGAGAGAAGGTAGGCCCTTTTGATTTTTTTCAAGAGGCTTATATCTCCTGGTGTAATTTGTTTCAGTAAGCAGTTGAAGTTTGTAAGTAAGCAGTTTGTAAGTAAGCAGTTTGGCAAATGCAATTTACAATGACATTTACCAAAGAATAATTTATTGTACGAGGTATAGAAGGATAAAGTCGGGAAATTCAAGTTTTAAATCATTCGGCTTTGGAAAAATACCATGAATGAAAAACAACGAGAAGGTAAACGCTTAAAGTGATATGCAAAAGATGGCTTATCGACCTTTGAATGAGCCGTAGTTGAATGGAAAATTTCACGGCGGGAAGAGTGGACTAATGCTGCCGACGAGAGAGTCACTGAATGAAAGTTTTAAAAAAATCGGATTATTAAATTAATGACGACATACGATTTCCGTTGACTATCCAGTTGACAACACTTCACCAACCGAAACACTCAAAAATTTTACACGAAATTTTAAGTATAAGGAAACTAAATGAACGACCAATCTGTTATCCAAAACCGAATAATGTTTAGCACTATTTCAGTGCAACCATATTTGTGAAGTATTTTTCCACACTAGGTTGACTAAAAATAATTTTATAGGCTTAAAAATTTTTAAGCAATAAGTAGAGGAATAAATTCATCTTAGTCAGCTCAAACAATTATTACCCCTATCTCCAGCAACATTTTTTCTTATCAGATATTTCAGGTATTTCCGTTGAAAGGGTATGTAATCCGGAACTCATTTCATCTCAATATTATAAAAATGGAGACGAAGCAGACGTAAGTGTCATCCAATTTCGAAAGAGAGGGATACTCGGGTGTTAAATGGAATGAAAGTGAATAATAATGAACTAAAGTTGAAATGAATTTATAAGATCTTTAGGTAATTTTCACCATTATATCCGGGTCACCGAGTGCTTATCGATCTTTCACACCATTCTTCCAGTTTGACGGGTTGAAATCGGATTTTTCATGCTCCACCTCCTTTTCTCATGGTCGGAATCCGTTATAGGACACCGGGGAACTACAAATAAATTCATACGAAAAGTTTTGGAGATCAATGGTGTTTCCAAGATATCACATATGCATGGAAGGTGGCAGGGTAGAATAAGTCGGCCATTTATCCCCTTGTGGAGGAAAAAATATCTCTGGTGTCTGTGTAGACAGAGAGGCCAAAATCCATCGCAAGGTAAAATTTAGTCATCCAAAAGTCACTGAAAAAACTCAACCGTTTGTCAAAAAAAACGAGAATCGATTATTTTAATAACCTCTCATAATAGGATTTTTAATGATAAATCATACCCCCACGAAGATATCCGTGCCTATACAACAATTACATGAATTTTCACGCTTTTTCAACTGCAACCATGTTTCACGGAGCTTTCTTCTGAAAATAAAGTTCACGGTCATGCCAGTTTGGTTCCCGAATCCGCAGTAGCTCTCCGTGTATGTATGTACTTCCTATATAGTGAAGATGAACATCAACTGCTTGCCACTAGCACTAGGAATGTTATAGGTCAACCATCCTTGTGACGTGTTAGAAAACATTATAACCCCTCATCTGTACGCGTATACGAGACTATACTAAACCAAGTGTATATAAACCCAAGCAAGGAGTCCTACTCTTGTTTCGCATTTGCTACATGCGGGGTGCTGCATTATCCTATGCATGAGGTGGAAAGGATACATCATCAGGCTTCAAGTAAACTTTCTTAGCGATTAACACGGTTAAATTAAATTTGTAGATTATTACGAGTAATGACCAAATAGTAGTACTTTTCCACCAATTACAATTTTTTATCACCGACCAGGTTTCGATGTACTGTGTACATCATTTTCAGGTACAGTAGGGGTTCAAATCTCTTGTACTCATTATGTACTTACATTATGAACGGTCACTTGCCATAGTTCTGTGCCAAAAAATTATGTAGTAAATTAAAACTTTGCTGCATAAAAAAATGTTAACTTGTAGAAAAGTCCTAACATTGGGTCATAAATATGTCTCAATTCCACCATGTTACGCCTTAATCAATTTAATTGTAGGTTTTTCTAGCTCTTCGACGATTTTTAGGCGCCTATTGAGCGCTCTTACTTTTGGAGCATTGACTCTCAACGTTTCTTTTGCGTTTCAACAAAGCATCACTGCTACTTGGGTCTTCTACATCAGGAGAAACGCTTGTTTGCTCCTTAGGGAGTTTCCTATAACAAATTAAAAGTTTGAGCCACATAATGCTACACCTGTAGCCACGCCTTAAAGCTAGTTAGGTAAGGCTAAATCCACTTTAGTAATTTTTTTCCTCGAAGTATACAGAACTTCATATATTTAACCAATTTCTTTGAAGTGCACGTGAATGTCTGTGCATGTGTAGGTCTATGTGTTTATGCGTTGTGTAAGTACCCATCTTCTGCAAATGGTAAAAAGCTAAAAATATTCCTGACCTAAATATACTCAAGTAACACCAAGCTAATGTTATCAGGTAAAGCGGGGGATGGATAGTAGATGCAGCAGGCCAATCCTCGTTCCCTCCGTCGTCCCCTCACTCGATTTCCGAAAGATGAAGCAGTTTCATATACCAGCGTCCTTTCAAGGGAGAAGGAAAAAGTCGAGAAATAAAAATCAAATGGTCCAACATGACACTGAAACCTCTGTCCCAGTCCAACTCCAGTTTAATCCATTGTCATTTGAGTGTCCTTTTAAGTTTTTTTTATTCAGTATTCAAGATATGACAACTTCTTAAACGGAATATGGGACCCTGAGAACTCAAGCTCATCTGAATAAATCAGTTTTCCTACTACATTGCTTTGCCTATTCCGACACGATTCAATCGAGAATTAGATACATCTCATAGGCTAAATCATTAACCAATTTCTCTTCAGTGTCTTATTTCCACTCCTCACCCTCCATTTCCTTCTGTACGACGTTTGACTCGACAACGATTGAAGAAAGGGTGAAACGGGGCAGACTGTAAAAACTAACATTGAATAATATTCCATCGACTGCCATATGTAGATTCTGAGGAAAATGGTCCTTCAAATTGAATTTTTCAATACCATTCAGAGGAGTCGTTAAAATTATACAATATACAGAAAGTAGCATGCTGGTTTATTACTTGCATTGTTCAATATTCATATGATAGAATAAAAAACACGAAGTAGATTGGTGTTTTAATATACCTATTCTATTACTGGAGGCAGCAGTGCAAGAAAAATATTGTTTCGGCGAATTTATTGACCTGGTCCCCGTTTTGAAATCCAAAATAAAGAGCTTGATTTTCTGCGAAAACTGTTGTGATACTATCAATTTATTACCCTCAGAGCGAAATTACCATTTCCAATCAGACACACTGATTCTTAATTTTTATACAATTTACATAGACTTCATTGTCTTTCAGGGTAACCTCGCCATTTCATCTTTTGACGTCGATGACTATGACTTATCAGTACATCATGAACGTTGGTAACATTATTTCACATATACTTATTGTTAAAATTGAATACGGTCAATAATTATGGACAAATGTAAACGGTCTAAAAACACTAGTCATAAAAAACGTAACAATAAATGAAAATGTTTAGCATAGTTTGAGGTCGGACTAATAATCCATGAATATTTTAAAAACTTTGCGGAGTGTTTACCAAGTAAAAAAGCTGGATTTACTCTTTCCGAGCGGTTAGAATTACTGCTGGTTAATAACCCTCATATATCATTTCCAATATTGTGATTACGCTATTGCATATGCATGAGGAGTCGTCAATCGCCCTTAAAATCAGTAGAAAAGCCCGCAAATTCCAACATTTAGACTTAAATTAAATGCATTTGAATAAGCAGAGGTTCATACAATGAATTCCAGCAACTTGGAACTCAGTGACATTTCTGACGGATTTCAGTGGAAGTGAATGCAAATTGAAGTCATTAATGAAGTCAATTTTCAACCCTGTGGCTAAAATCAGCTTAAAATCTTGATGTTTGAACTACACGTTTGCACGTAATTTCTATGGTTGATAAGATTAATGAAACAACTTCTCGTTACAGTCCAATTTTTTACTCCCTCAGCAACTAAACGTTTGATTGCGAAATCCCCCATCTGTTATAATACCTGTATGTTGACAAAAATAACCCTGACGGGAAGCTCAAACTTTACCTCATATTTTTCCCCGGTGTTAAAAGTAACTCATTCATTGTGCACATGAATGTTTGATGCTTCAATTGCATGATAAAGATGTCATAATTTGTCCACACAACATTGCATTTTCTACCTAGTCACCAATTTCTACGTACCTTAAGCACCTTAGACACAAGAACACGGATAACACTGTCCTATGAGTAATATGTTAAAGAGGGACTCTCGAGCGTTGCTTGTCAATTGCACTCCAATATTCTAAGCGGACTTCTTCCCAATTTCTTCCTCATTTTTGCTAACCGCATAAGACAATCTTAGTAACCATGCACCTGGTAAAAATAGTTTCTACAACTGAATGCTTAACTTAGTATATATTAGGTACATGTATAATATCTGAATGTTTATATCTGTGTAATTAGAAGCCCTCAAATCAGCAATTGAACCTTGTACTTTTACCCACGATTTTATTATAATGCCAAATAATACCAAGTGAAGATTATGAAACAACTTATCCACGTCAAGTCTATTTTAAGCATAAAATAACGATGCGCGTCTTCGTATGTCTTTCCTCTTTTTGATTTTAATTGGTAAGAACTACTGAGCATAGAACCAAAAAAGCATTTTTGGCCATGGTCGAAATTTTTACTGTGGCTTCTAAGTTGAAAAAAATGACGACTGGCAAATGTCTCCTTTGCTCTCCGTATATTTCCCCCGAATATGGATAAGATGCAGTGAGTGATCCGCAAAAAGTACCATACTTTAACCCGAAAAATTCATTGGGACGGTACCCCGTACCTCTCGATATCCGATAAGGTTGGTGGGGGACCACGGGGTAGAGATAGATTAGGGAGATGGGAGAGGCGCTGGGAAAGAGGTTGAGTTGGAAGGGGAACCGAGTAAAGAACACCGAGGGACAAAAGGAAGAAAACGGAGAGAGAAAGAGTTCGGAAGGATTGGAAGGGTTGAGTGGGAGAGTGGTGTTTTCGAAAGAGAGGGGATGGTTGGTTGTATGGGGTGCGAAGACAAGCGGCGAGAATTATAGTCCGGGGAGGAAGGAGAGGTATTTGAAGCTAGGGAGCGCGAAGAGGTGATCTCTGGAGATTTCGAAGGAATGGTGTTAGGAAAATCGACCCATACAAAAATAAAAAGGCCAGCGTGAAAAATGCGGAAAAAACACCGTATACTTTAACATGCACCTTTTATTAAAAGAATCATCTCTGGATCGGTTCCCTATGCTCCCATTATGTGGGAAAACCGCTACGAATGTACGATACAAACTTTCGTCGTAACACGATCTTCAGGTCCCGAAGTAATCTACGTCATTATTTTGCAAGAAGATGCAGCTTTAGATAGGATCATATTTTTCCATAAGATCAAGGCGTGTTTAATTAGCTTGGCTGCAAGAATACGAACCCGTAAGCCAAAAGCTAAAACGAAATAGCCTGATGGACTGATTAAAAATATATGTTTAAGTAAAATGGCGTGGAAGTCTACAGAAAAATGCGTTTGGCTACCCACGAGAAGGTCTCATGTTCAAACCTGGGTCATGACCGTGAGTAACCTCAGCTGAAATAGAAGAGGTGTAATTTGCTGGAAACCAGTACTTTAGCGAAACCGCAGGTGGCAAAGGAAAAGTAAATGGCTATAGAAACACCAAACAAGCATAAAATCTGTATAAAACTTAAACTTAGGCTTAAACAACATACCTCCTTTTACATAAAAATGAAATGCATGTAAGAAAATGGGAGTAATTTTAATAATGCAGAAGCTCTTACACCAAACCAACTATTTACGAGGTAGCTTGAGCATGTTTTCGGATAAACACGTGGATGTAAAGTCCCCTAAGAACGAGTCATTGTTTTTAGGCGTGCTTACGCTCCACATTTTGTGAATGAGAAAATAATCAGAATTTGTTACTCATCTTTACAGGGATTTTATTAAATTTTTAAATATTTTTAAATTTTGATTTACGAACACCAATATGTAACATATAGTATATATATATATATGTGTTTGGCCAATGTGGCTCGTCTCTTCTTCTGGCTATGCGTGCCATGAAACGCACCGTTCCTATCCTTTATAATATCGTATGAATGCTTTTCTACTATTCTTTCCCCTTCTTGTGTCCCGTCTATTTCTCCTTTGGTAGGTGAAACAGCTCCATAACGCCATCTCTCCGGCAACATCTATCGGAGCACTTTGGCGCTTTATAAGATCGCAGATCTCAACGTAAATCAGGTTTCCTTATTAGCTCAAGAGGTAGAGCATCCGCCCGGAAAGTGAAGGTACGTGGTTCAAATCCCAGATAAGGAAATATTTTTACTTTCGTGATCTCCTCAAAAACCGCCTTCCCCACATGTCCTGTGTTCGCCTTTGATGTGTTTTCCTATCCCCTTTCCTTATACCTATTTCTGTTTGAATGAATATTTGTGCGCTGTATGGCGGGATTTTAAATATAATATATAAAATTATTATTAAGTAATCAACCGGTAAAGGTAGGTTTTTGTATGCACGCAACTATCAAATAAATATTTGTAACTCCAAACAAAACCCAATCCAGCAACCTAATCTACATCAGGTCCATGTTCAGCTCTATGTACTTCCTTCCTCCCTTCATCCCGTCCAATATCCCTATCCTGTTCCTGCCCTTTCCTCGCTTGCCCAACATTATCCCCTCTATTACCTTCTTCAACATGCCACTACCGCTCAATACGCCTTTCATCCATTTTTCCTGCCTCCATAGGATTTCTCTCAACAAACCCCTCTCCTCACCCACCATCTCCAGCACTTCCTCATTTGTTTTCCTTTCGGTCCATTTCACCTTCTCCATTCTTCTTCACACCCACATTTCAAAAGCCTCCAATCTACGTCTATCCTCCTGCTTCAGTGACCACGTTTCCGCGCCGTACATAGTTACGCTCCATATCAGAGTTTTTACGAGTCTTGTCTTAACATCCCTACTCAACGTCCCCGTCATCAACTCCCTCCTCCTTGAGAAAGCCTCCTTGCCTAGCGCAATTCTTCTCCTTACGTCCCTACTACTTTGACCGTATTGATCCAAAACACTTCCGAGATATGTAAACAGTTCTACCTGCTCTATTTTTTCTATTCCTATTTTAATGTTTAGCTTAGCCTTTTTCTTTCTGGAAAATCGCATAACCTTTGTAATGCATAATATATATGTATATTATATATCATATTTATTATATATATGTTATGTACATTATATATATATATATATATTTATCATATTTAAAAAAAAGCAAGTTTGTAATGCAATGCATAATGAAAAAAAATGTTCCTGTGGTGTAATATTTAATTATATGCAACAATGGTAAAGAGTAATGACTTTAAATGATTCATAATGCTTGGGTGACATCTCTGAATTTTGAAATAATATATTCTTTAAGGTTGATTAAAATGAGAGATATTTTTTTTATCATTGAAGTGTATTATATTAAAATCTGTGGGAAAATTCGCTGAAACTATTTCATAAAAATTCTTTTAACCTATTCTCATACCAGAAACAGGTGAACAAGGGCACTGTTTTCATTCCACAGAACTCATGGGATTCGTAGAGACATGGAGCTGAAAGTATTTTTTTAATGAAAGAAACAGGATAAAGTGAAAAATTAAATAATATCTTCCCCTGATATGCAACTATTACGTCCATTTGGACCCAGATTTATTGGTTTGTATCCTGTAAGAAAAGCCTATTAATTCTTACTGGTACAAGTTTTGTAATACCTGATCCTAGAGATTTTCTTCCATTCATAAAATTTCACATTTCATTGCTTGGGATAATAAATATACCTGTAGCTCAGATTCTAACAGTTTCCACTTGCAACACCACGTAGAGTTTCATTCTAAAAAAACATGAATTTTCCTAAAGAAGTAACATCTCACGGTAACGCTACGAGAATGACACTATTTTTTCCATGTGTAATTTGGATTTAAAAAGTTTGATTTCTGATTTAATTGGCATTAACACGGCCTATAGTTATATTAGAACGGTTTTTAGAGATTTATAACCACTTCTATTCACTCATAGGAAAGTGTAAGGATTAAATGTTGTACACGCATACCGCCCAAAAACTTTGTAAAAATATTTTTATTCTAGATATATCACCCGCACGCTATATGGAAATAAGTTGTTTGGCTTATGAATAAATTGCACATTTCTTATATTTTTTCTTAATTTACAGCGCTGGATAATAATGAGTTTGAAGTCATACTTGATGATACGGCAATTTCGGGTGAGTCATCGCATTTTTCGTCGCTTTTCAACGATTTTCTTTCCCTTTCTAAATATTAATCAACCAAAAACCGTGGAAGCCTACGACACAAATACAGTAATTTGTAAGGGCGATCACATTTTTTAATTTTTATTATCTAATTTACTCATTCTTCTGAAATGGTTCTACTTTTTTATTACATTCGTAAAATCAGAATATTATAAAATAAAATTCAATTTGGAGGAAAAGAGTGATTAATTTGTTGGATGCTACCAATTACATATGTGTACCGAACTCATCCCCTAACCACAGAATGGAGCGATGGAAATTTTCTGATGAAAGTCTCGTTTGAGCGAATCTAGTTTAAAAACCGTTGAAAAGATGAGGGAGGGGAGTAAAACAGAGGTACGGCCCTTATTCTTTTTGTTCCTAATAAAATCATACTGGCAAGGTAAGGTTGAGACCTCCAGCTGGAAATTTATTTTTGTAAAATACTAATAGTAAGTTCCACAAGATCAGTTCTTTTGCCATTTTGAAAGTGGGGAGCCTAATTACTATTTTAAAAGTGGGGATCAGACACCGTAGAACTTTTATCCATATTTAGAACGAGACCTTTAAATTTTTTCTACAACCTTCGCACGGAGCATACACTAATATCCCAAGTTCATCTTTCTTTTATTTTTTGATCGAAATGCTGGGAAAGAGAACGCTGTCCCATTCATTCCATCAATGTAATAAACGCTAATAAAAATCCGAAAATACGGATCCCTGCCACAGCGGCTGGAGGGGGAATAATCGCCCTACGCACCTAACCGCTGAGTCTCCCAAATGGCTACAATAGTGCCGATGGGGGATGAGGAGGAGGCTTCCCGCTGTGGCAACTGACGGAAAGGAGGACGGCGCGCGGGTGAGTGAGGAAGGAGAGTGATATATGGAGGGCAGTGGAGGCGGCGGGGCATGGAGGATGGGCGGGAAATGAGAGAGGGGGGAGCGGAGGGACGGAAAGTGTGACGGAGAGACTTATGAATGGAGATGACGGAGAGGGGTGAGGCCGATAGGATGGAGGGAGTTGAGTGGGTGGAGGAAAGGGTAAAGATGGCCATTAACTCCCGCGGACCCCTGCGAGCATCCCTCCCTCCACCCGACCAAGAGGCTTCTCAAGGAGGAAACTCTGCAAAGTGAGTCTCGTACTTCTATCCTCCACCACCGCCAGGACTGAGAGAGATCCGCAAAAGATGGACGGGAAGGGGGGGAGGAAAGGGAGTGCGGGGGAGAGAGTGTAGGGGTTAAGGAGGGAGGAGGGGACGCGAGAAGGAGGAGGCGGAGAGGCCCTTTGCCCGAAATGGCACCGCTCTCGATAAGAATCTTCTGATAACGGCGGTTTTCCATCTTGGGCCCCCTCCCCACGGAGGGAAGGAAACCCTGGCCGCTCCTTCGCGGGAAAGCAGAAAAAAAAAGAATTTTCGTAAAAAGGGTTGGGAGGTTGGGGTAGTTGGAACAATGAGAAAGGGGGGGATAAAAGATGTGTGTGCCGAGAGAGGACGGTGTGGGAAGGAGATGGAAGGAGTGGGGAAGAAAGGGATGCCGGCGGTGGGTGGGAAATACTTTGGGGGACCGGGTTCTCCGCGCTATCGCTCGCTCGTCTCCTCCTCTTCCCCGGGAAAAAAAATCTCGCGGGTCGGGCGAGGAGCGCAGCGGTTGGCCCGTGGAAACACACACACACGCTGCTCACTCTCCCAGAGGACAGTCTCTCCCCTCCCCGCTAGGGTTGAAGAGTTGAATCCTTCCTTGAAAGACTGCTCGCTGGCTAGCCGCTCCCATATCTACGCTAGTCAGCGAAAATTCGAAAATTAATCCTGGTAAGTAATCGTAGACCTGGTTCAAAGAGGCGGCAGTTTGATCATTGCCAAAAAGTAATTGTCCTGGGTTTCGAAAATGTCTTTTTATGAAAACAGCAATGAGATACTATCCCAGTTATCTTTAAAAGATAGCACTTGTTTCATTTTTTTCTTCCGTTTATTTTTCATTTAAGGCTACTTTAATTAAAGCAAACGTACTTACTTTTTGGAAGCTCAGTGATAAAAATCTGACGTTGGAATCAGCCATTAAGCATATACATACATAAGAATATCTCAAAATAAATTTGAGGCTGATATAATAAAACACAAAAAATTATGTAGCTTTAATTTCTAATGATAAATGGTTTAACACTATATATGTAATGAGAAGGATGACCTGATCATAACGTAATCTTCTGTTTTTAACTGGTGCATTAGTTGAGGTGAGGGTGGCATAACTGAGTGATGATGTGAGTGAACTGGTGGATTAACTGAGGGTGGCATATCCAATGTAAGGGATTTAAATTGTTCGCATCTTAGAAAAGGCAGTAATTAAGGGCACATCATTTACCTTTTAACACTCCTTGAAAATAAATTTTGGACTCTTTCCGCGAAACGTGATTAGGTCCCTCAAATAGTTAGAAGATTAACTTTTTGGTGATAAACGAGTCGCGTTGTGAGACTACTACTTTCAGCAGAACGACTTCTTTGGCACGAAGTGCTCCCTCTAGAACTCTCGGCACTGGATAAGAACTGTTGGGAGGAAGACACAAGACTGAGACGTCAGCCCAACATCTCCGCGCTGTGAGGAGCAAGAGAAGGAAGAGTTGATTGATGAGAGTGGGGAAGAGGAGATGAGAGACAAGCTAATATTCCACCCATGCAACATAATCGCAAACTGCGAAACACTATCCCGGCGGAAAATGCGGCACCCGAAGTTGAAAAGAAAAGGAACCTTAGGAAAAACACCCAAAGTTATCCACCACTAAATTACAATAGCAGAAGATGGGGTAAGATCGATGCGCGCATATAAAAGGTCTCTTACTTTCAAATAGAGTTTTCAGTTGACGTTTGAACGGCGGTCGCACTTTTCATTCTTACGCACCTATAATTAGAACAATACTTTCATGAATATGGCCACTTTTTTCAACCTCCAATTTTATAACGCCATTTAAATATTTTATCGTTTCAATATTTATAACGGTCGAAACGTCTTTGGAGTAAAGCCTTCAATTAAAAGTTCAGCAATTCAGCCTCCATGATTCATTCAGTGGAAATATTTTTTTGCTTTGCTAATGCCAAAATTATATAATATTACGCGTCTCCTTTGCATTGTCGTTTGACTTCCTGTGCATATACCGATATCAAATTTTGAAGCACACTATCGGATTTACTTTAAATTAATCATTAATATTATTGTGCGGAAAATGAGAGTAAAGGGCGGGGGATAAAGGAGATTGGGGGGGACCTATGCCTTAAGTTAATGGGAGAACGGCTAAACAGATTGATTTATTTACCCTTCTATCTGAGATTGCCTTCGATTTTGCCTCCTCCCCGATCCATTAATACTTCACTCAATCGCTTTCAGAATATTTCTCTCAAATCCTTACAATCTGGTCTAATTTTTATCTAACGCCTTCCTCTAAAATCTTCCCTTTCATAATTTTCATGCATAGTCATGGTGTGTCAAATCCGTCTGTTCCTTTTTTTCTCTTAGTATGGTTTTTCCTCCTTTCTTCTTAGCCGGGGTTTTTTCTGTAAAATTTTATACCTTACAAAGCTTATATATCGGTAACAATTTTCCCGACATTTGCATGAAATGCAGAATTCAGACATTTGGTTAAGTTTTCTCATGATTGCAGATCGTGTTGGCATTGAATAAATGAAAGTGAAGATCATTATCAATGAAAATTTTACGATGCGAAACATTGGCGCAAAATTCGTCCTGATGGCCTTGACGGACTATCAAGAGTAAAGTCGAGTGTCTGCTTACGAAGATATTCTGCAACGGTATCGCAATGATTCCCCAACCGCCTTGCAGTCCCGAGTTGGCACCGGCAGAATATTTCCTATTCCCAAAAGTGAAATCCTCCCTCAAGGGACTCCACCATGAGACCCTAAGTGCGTCATAGAAGCTTTCACGCGTACCCTAGATGATCTACCGGAATCCATATAGCAGGGATCTTTCGATTTATGGAAAAACCACTGGAAAAAGTGCGTTGACGCTCAAGGAATGTACTAAAAGGAATCTTGAGGCATTGTGAAAATGCCGGAAATAAATATATATGTTTCCGAATCTTTTCCCGACAGCTTTTACACAAGCCTTGTATTCTACATGTATATTGCCACTACATGAAACCCATTCTTTTTTTTTCGAGAAAATAACTTTCCGGAAATAAATGCGCCCAATCTTTGATAACAATTTATTTTAATCCTTTCCTACGTATTCAAAGGTTTATGCTCAATGACAGCATGCTGATTTTTTCCAAAATCACGCAAATACTCAATATTTAGATGAGATGAATATTTATACCAAAGAGTTGGATTTTATCTTCATATTTGTCGTCTATCCACTCATTGAAGAAAATTTTGGCCATTCTCCATCCAAAACATTTTTCAGTAAGGAATTCCTGGCATTTCAGCTGGATAAATAGGGCGGTCGTTCTGTAAATGCCCTAATAAAAAGAATACGTAAATCATACTAAAAATTTTACGCTTCATCTCTTATGGCACTCAACAATTCTACTCCTAAGAACTCGTCTCGGCCAATGACGCTCATAAACACAAAACGTGTTTATGCAATATGTTTAACGCAATAATTTATTATCAAAATTAATTCATTAAAATGAAACTACTTATAGTTTAGTTTGAATGAATGATTATCAATAAATATTAGGCATCCTGTAGACATTTAAATGCTGTCGTGGATAGCGTTACTAAAACTTTTTCCGATCAACCTTAGCAACCGTTTAACAAGTTGTCGTAATTTTGTATATTTTTAAAATGTCTTTAAAATGAGAGATGTAAAGACTATACAACTGTTTTCAGTAGCTTTAAAATTAGGATTGGTTTTTAATTAGCTTTAGGCTTCTAACAATGATTGGGAGAGTTTTGTTCTAAAGGATATTCGAGATATTGGCATCGCGAGCTTTGAAAGAATGTGATTATTGTACGTAGATATGACTTTCATCCAATTGAAAAGAATTAATTAGTTGAAATATAAATTTCTATGTCGTTTCTCCAATCCCTTAAAATTTCTAATGAGAACTCTCTTTTCCGACCTCGCTACCGTGTCTACGTTCTAATTCTTCCCGAGCGTTTCTCCAAAAGAATCTAATGGTTCATTTATCCCGGTTATTTATTTCCCATGCGTTCATATTTCTTCATATCTTCCCATACAGTGTTTGAAATGATAATATATGAAATTTGTTTTTTCTTTCCAGTCCCAAACAATAGATTTCATCTGAAATGTTTTCAAAGGGCATTGAGCGCTTGAAACTTGAACGAAAATACCGTTATCATTCAAATTTGCTTCTTCAATGGACATTCAACATACCAATTTTGGCCTAAAATGTGGTTTCTTAATGAGAGAGGCTCGAATAGCAACAATTGTACGCGTGCAAATGTGCCCAGAATTTTATCACGTTGTTGGTTAAACTGAGCACGATCTCACTGCGTTGGTGGTGCATCTCAAATAGTGGAAAGCCCTTTATCTCCTAAAGAAATTCAGAAGGGCTACATAGCCTGCGAACTAATATTTACCACGGCTGGAGATTAAAAACGTTTCTGCGGGTAAAATCAACCAACGTGCTGTAATTTAAATCCAGAAACCCTCATGACCTAAATTAAGCTACCTCTTAAATTCACGGCAGAGAATCGTTAGTAATTACGTGTGATTGTTTTCAATGAAATTTGATTCCAAGTATCTTTCTATAATAAGTTAACTTCCAAAGGTCCGGGAAAAAACCATCGGTTATCGTTTAGCGCCATCGATTGCTGATTGGAAGAGATATGAAAGACCTGACTGTAGCCGTAATTTATCAGACCAGAATTATGGATTACTATATATCTCCTCCACAGCCTAGCCCAACTCTTTGGCATCCTCTCTTACCGAGGACCTAAGCCGATTGAGATATTAATTCGGTTGAGTCGCGGTTCAGATTCGAATGGAATGAACTAGACTGGATTACCAAAATTAGAGTCCGTCTTTTATGCCTCACAGGAGGAAATTTTAAAGCTATCGGACAGCAGAAAGTGTCGTTACTTACTCATCACACAGTTATATTTCAAACAACGCAGATTCAAGACTCTGCCTTTATTGAACACCATTAATGCTCTAGAAATTAAATTTTTACAGTTATTCTATAAGCGGTCACATGAGGCGCTAGTCTCAACAGTTTTTTTTATTTTCTTGGTATAGTTATGAAACAGTAAAAATCCCCGAAGGAGGAAATAAAATTTTTGAGGAAACAATTTGAAATCTCTAAATTCCGTGAATCCATTTGTTGGGTTAAATATCCTCTCTGTCAAATCTATTTAAATGACCATTCTTGGATAATATTTATAATATGATGGATTTTGATCAGAAATTATGACATCATTATCAGTAACAGTAAATGGAAAAAATATAGGTATATATGAAAATTCTCATAATGAGTTAAAACGGTTTGAGAAAAATGTAGACGACACAAAGAAGAAATCAACTTCCACAGAAAAAATATGACGTTTCCTGGAGCTCTATATGGTATCTTACTTCTGTGACATAACTGAAGTAGTGAGGTGGATTATTTTCGTTTTTATTAATCTCTTTGAAAAACAATCATATATTTCAACTAAAAAGAAAGGATCCTCTACCATGTTCAAAAACTGTCGGTGGCGCAACCCCGTTCTTCTGCATACAGAAGGAACTGAGGATGAAACAAGTGAAGGGCGGTGGATGGGACGGTAGGGGGGGAATATTTGAGAGTGAAGGGGGAAATTATAATTGTGTATAGTCGGGTCTTCAGTTTCTGATATTACGAATTCCGGGGAAATTAAAGCTATTTAAAAGCCTGCTCTAGTGTCTTTAATGTTAGAGGAGTATCGGAGGGTGTGCGAGTTGCTAAAATTGAGACGTTATAGCATGTTAAAGGGAATGTTGTGATGGGAGGCGTGCTTTGGGATTGGGAGGATTGGAGACAGGGATAAATTTTTGCTGGAAGCCCGATGATTATTGATCCTAATACATAAGGGGTGTGGTAAAATCAACACACTCAACACGTAACAATGCGGATATCTATATCACCACTTATTTGCATTTCTTTCTCTTACAACTTGGTTAACGATTCGGTGCTCAGCATTATTAAAAACTGAAAACTAGGTAGATTTCAGAAGACCGCTATCAGATATTCAGTTCCTGTAATTAGCCAAGGTCATTTTTTAACGCAGGGGAAACGTTTTCATTACAATTTGTTTGAATGGACACCTACAAAAATTACTACCTGAAATACTTAATCTTACTTATTTAGAATCCAATCCACCTCTTAGCTCGTTAATCATACCAGCAGCGACCAGGAATGCAATACTCGAGAAGATCATTTGAAGATGAATGAAAATTTCCCCGAACATCTCGTTTAAATACCCTCCGAGGCAAGAGTTCCTCGCGATAACAGACGGAGAAAATCCGTGGGAAGTGAGATGGTATGAGAGAAATTTCATATCGGAAGAAAAATTCTCCCTCCGTCGAATCCCAGGCGTCGAGGTGAGGGTTGAACGATGGTGGGTGTTATCAGGGCCGGGGAAGGAGGGTAGGTTGAGGGAGAAAGGGGACGACCTTTAAAATCCGGGGGAATCCCTTCCGAGTCACTTCCTCAACACTACCCCCCGCCCACTTCCCTCGTCTCACTTCACCCTTTTGTTTGCATCCCCACGCTCCCCTCTCCCTGCGCCATCCCTTTTGATATTCGGAAATACGGAGAGTCCCCTCTCACCACCCCCTCCCCACCCTCTTTAAAAAAAACCTGAATCCGCAAAGCCGCTCGCGCACGACGTCAGGTTGTTGAAGGAATGAGTTACCGGCTAAACCCCATTCCCCCTTCTTTTTCTATCCTCCGCCCCACTTCTCACACCACCTCACCCATATCCACACTTCGCTCTTTCTCCCGCGGGGGCGACTTTGGGCCGAATTGAATCAAATCCTCCTTCTTCTCCTTCCTCTTAGGCTGCCACGTACTCTTCTCAATCACTCTCTCTCCCCGTATCCCTACTTCACCTCCTGTGGCACTTGGCTGCCTGCGTCGATCTGTGTTCATATCGATGCCTTCGAAACGGAGAATTTTCTGATGTTTGCCCACCAAGGGAGGATAAATATCGTTGTCGTGTGATGAAAAAATACTACCCCTACAAGATATCGATAAATACCTATACTACAGCTTGGATTAGTCCGCGGATCATAAACTTCGGTACGAATTCGGACAAACTAGAAAGCTTCCTTCGCATACTGCGCTTTCAGTATGTTGCGGCTCAACGCTTAGTTCAGGGTAGCTGGAAGAGTCTTGAAGAGTCGGTCTCGTATTTCCATTACCTTCATGAATAAATTACGGATCAAGATTAATGCAAAACCAAAATCAAAACACCCGGATTTTTGTGATCTTACGATGACCTTTCAATCACTGTCCTTATCCTATTCCACAGATTAGAGATCGGTCCCCTAAATCTTCCTTCCGAGTGTGATTTACAGGGCCTGTTGGATTTAGTGAAATTAGTCCATTTTACAGCCCCCACCATTTAACAGGGACATTGAAGCAAGCTGAAATTCACAGAAACATCATGAACATAGAAAAAAACATTAGCCTTAGAAACTCTGAATTTTTTATTTCTAATCATTATTTTTACTCCTGCCTGTATAAACTCACAGGGCTGACATACATTTGAAAATGGTTGATTGCAACACTTTGTTCTGAATGAGTACTATTTCTCTGCCGATATCACCTCGGTCGTTATCGGTCGGACCACTGCTGATTTCATATATACTTGGTTTTTTTCTGCTCCTTACGGTTCTTATATATTAATTTTACAGGCGTTTTAAACAGAACTACCTCCAAAAATATTCCGAATTTGCACCGCTTTATTATAATACTATATGTTGATGCGTAAGAGATGAGCGATGTTTTTCGAGGCACTTGATGAGTGGTCGTTGCTTCGAGAACTCGTAGGGCCCTTTTTATTTCTTAATCCTAGTTCAGTATTGGGAATGGAGTAACACACAAAGCCCTCTATATGTTGGAGCGCAACTCTTGCGGATCATCACACCCTCTGCTACCAGCCGCAGCGCACTCTGCATTTCTGTCTCTTCCTCACTCTCCACCTCATACTCTGCGTGAAGGAGAGGATGTGAACTACTTTTCGCAAGAAGATTGATCTTCCTGTCAGCTACCTCTTCGTCCCCACCTCTATTCACGCGCAACCTCGGACCTCCCCCATTCCAAAATCCTCCGTCAAGACACCCTCCCATCAACGTCCTCCCCATATCCTTCCCAAAAAAATTATGTATTTTATTATTTTCACTCTTATTATTTTTCTTCTTTTCATATTTACATCCACCTCTCGTCAAGAGAGAGAGAGAGAAAATATATTAATGCCACTCACCGTTCGCAAATTTTCTCGGAGAGGGAAAAGGAAATCGTGAGAGATCCGTTCGCAGTCGGTGAGTTTTTATAGTTTCGTCTTGACGGACAGACACCCTCTGCGCGGTGGATGATTACTCGGTTGATTTCGGCGAGGTGACGAAGGCACTTGATCGAGCCTATGGAATCAATGGGAGGGTCACTGCACTCTTATTGGTTAATGCTTCTCATGGTTCATCATCATCATGAGCTGACATCTGAGGATAAGTTTTTAGCTGCTCAGCACAGATTTTATTCTTCTCGGTAAATGTAGCTATTTCGTTCGCAAATCTTTATATACTTATCACTTCTAATTGAATTCATGCGCCACCTTTTATTTTCTCCTTGATCTCGTTAATTACCTTCTCAGTATACATTTGAAATATCAAGAAGGGTTCCAAGAAATTGCGGGAGATGACGTGACAGTAACGTTTTGACAGAGCCATCCACTAATATGCATTACAATGCAACAATTTCAAAGTGTAAAAATCATTTGCCTTGACCGGGATTCAAACCGGGATCCCTCGATGTCTGGGTGATTGGTTTAGCCAGTTAACCTATTGGGGCGTCCTCTAACACTCCGAAATCGAAGTTTTCGGAGTATAAGAGGACGCCTCGATAGCTTAATTGGTTAAAGCAATCACCCGGATATCGAGGGGACAAGGTAAATGATTTTTACACTCTAAAATTGTTGCATTTTAATGCATAATAGCGGATGACTCCATTAAAAAGTTGGTGTCACGGCAGCACCCGCAGGTCCTTGGAATTTGTCAAAGGTAAAACACCATTAATGTTTAAAATTGGTTTTAACTTCGTGGACATTGGTGCATCGCGCACGACTACGAATGCCTGAGACATTATATGTACGGTAGTTCGTCACAATATATTGTTCCTTTAAAACCTTCATCATTTCAGAGGGTTCGAATCTCGTTCAAGGCGAACGATTTTTACACTGTAATTATAATAACGATAATGAGTAAACATGTTTCTGTTTAAGCTCCTTCTCTGCTTTCACGGCAACTAATCACCACCTCCTGATTAATTTACAGAGCGTGTCAATCTCCAGTCGTTGCACTTAATTCTAATTTTCTCTAGGATAAGTAGCATCAAGAAATGCAATTCACGTTGGCTCATCCCTCTGTAACCTCTTCTCTACAATGACTCTGAAAACGAGAATGGGTCTCCATGTTTAAAATACTTTCTAATCAAATATTGGTGTTTGATCAAATTATCTTAGGCTTTCTTACCTCTTCTTTAGTAAAATCTATTGGCTTAAACATCACATAAAACATCTGACATTTTATTCTGTTCACAAAGGCTAAAGTGCATCATTTCTTTAGACCTTAAGTGTATTTGAGTAGCTTTGAACAAGTGGGCTTAGGAACAAAACTTCGTCAGCAGATCTGCACGTTATCCTTTTATCTCGAGCGACTTTGGAGCCAGAGAAAAGAGTTCTACTTAGTAAGTCACATCGCTGGATAAGATTCTCAATCTTGCTGAATGAACCCCTCACCGTTTACAAACTAATGTGTTTACAAAATATAAGGTTATCTACCATTAAATAATCACTAGAATTAAAAACCTATATCTTTTTAGATTTTAATCTACTCTGCTATAAGAATGGAAGGAAGGAGATATGTTTATAAGGATTTCTTTCTTTAAGTGAATCCGAGTAGCTTGCACGGAATTTCTCAAGTTCAATTTTAAATACCTGCCACTTTCTTTTAAAAGGAGCTGGACATTAACTGTCAGTGAGAGCGAATATAGAAACTACTTATAGGTGACAATCTCATGATGGACGTTTCGCAGTGAAGTGGCAAGTGGCCTATTACGATTTTCAAAGAAAGCATTGCTCAATCGTCACCTAGGTCATCAAAACCAAAAGTCATAGAGTCATGTTAAGCATAAATGGGAAAGGTTGTGTCTAATTTCCCATGAAAAAAACATCTCTTTCCGAGATGGTCAACATTATAGGAAAGAAGCATGTTGATTATTTTTGACTGAACTATTTCACCATGAGTTAAATATTTTATTTTTAGCTAGATACCTATTCTTAGTAAATAGCCCATCCGGATTTGTTTCACATTCATAAATTAAAAGGAGAACCGATGTTTTCAAAAAGCTTTTTGGGTTAATTTTTTTTACAGAAGAATATTATTTCTATAGAAGGAATATCTTCTCCTGAGAAAATTATTGGACAGCTTTAGTACGGAACTATAACTGATATTTTTGCAAAAAATAAAAGCAAACAAATCCTAAATTTTCATGGAAAAGAGGGAGTGTTTTGAGCAATACATATACAAAGACTAAGAATATATTTTGGGATCGATCATAAAATTGCATATAATAACAATATCCTTAAAATTTTGCCGCTGCAAATATAAATTTTTGGCCAGTTACACGTATTACTAAATAGGTATCTTTCCGCAAGACGTAAATGAAAGGACAAGGGGGTGAAACAAGGGAAAAAAGATTAAAATGAGGGAGGAACCTGATGATTATTTACTTGTTTTCAATTCAGTAGATATACCGTGGAGAAAAATTATTACAGTCAAAAAGGTACAATTCAGTCTCGCCACCTACAAAGAAATGTTTCTCTCCTCCCCTTGGGAAAAGCGATTAATCCTTTATTACTTGTCCCGATATCCTAGTTTTCAGTGAAATGAAAATGAAATTAAGGAGAAAATTGCATACGCGAGTTTGTTTGTCAATTGATATATTTAATTTAGATAAGAATCTAATTTATTTACATACTTATCGGTGATATTATACCAAGTCTCATATGTTGGCCTCAAAATATGACGCTTCATCAAACCACCTTTTTAAACGACCTCATAATACTGATTTGTAAATATTGGACAAAATATTTCCCTGAGCTCCTAACTATGTATTTCAATATAATGTATTTGCAATTATACGCTTGACTATACAGTATTTCATTGTAACTACTGAAAATGCCAACGACAGATGATAAAAAAATTAATGCCAATTCCACTTTTTTCGGTTAGCTGAGAATTCAGTACCTACAGCACCCCCATATCCTATCCGACCTTCCTCATTTCTCCTTTGCACGGCTATGATTCTTCAGAATATAAAGTCACTTTTAATTCAAATAAATTAACAGGACTATTAAAAAGAAACGCGAAAGCGTCTAGAAAAAATTAAATCTCAAGTAGGAATTGGGAGAAAATATTTCGCAGTTTTTTTATTAATTAATCATCGTGTACGTAGATGCACTTACTGAGGTGTGTTTACTATCGATGAATCAAAAAAATTTCATTATGAAAACCTAGGGGTATATAAAACAACTGTATCTACCTGGAGAACGGTTTTGATAGATGTGGTTAAATCTCACCTAGTTTTGAGCCCAAGGGCATGTGAAATCACAGATCCGGAATAGGGATGGCTGAGGATATCCAAAGCCGTCCCCAAGAATTGAACCCAGGACTTCCGGTCATTAGTCCAGCATTCTAACTACTGGACTACCACCCTTTTAATTGCTAAAATATATAGTCGCTCTCAAGCTGGCAAAAGAGAAACGTTCACAAAATGTATCCCCACGAGGTTTCCTTCTGCTGCTAACGGCTCTTTCACTTCTCCGCAACAAACGCCCAACATGAGCTCACACCACCGGGAAAACTCACATATAGTATAAATCATCCCTTCTCAATCCAGGCATTCGATCTGACCGTAAAAACTGGCAGAGGGAATTTCTCAGAGAAATAAATAGATAAAAATGATATCCTCTCGAAAACCATAACCAATCTTCTTCCTTATCGTGAATATATACATTGAACGAGGTCAGAGAAGGGTGCGAAGTAAAAAGCCCATTCCGTAGGGAAAATTGGTACAATCTCACAGTGAAAGGGTACTATTTCATTCGTTGCTTACGTATACATATATTTCTCTTTTATTTCAATAACATACTTGAGCTAGAGAATAACATTTACTCTTCGATATTATGAAACAGGGGTGAGAAAAATAACATAGGAAAGAGTACTAAAATAATGGAACGATACAAGGTATGGTAATGGAAATAACTTACTGTGTAAGCTGAAGAAATGATTCAAATAATGAGTGAGAGCAGAATCTAGAGAAAAGTCTTGAGTGTATTAACTAAAATTAAAATATCTAAACATTTGGAATTTTGGAGGGAAACCAAGGCAAGGAAATGAAGGAAGCCAAAGCCAAATTATGTGAACTAATGAACACGCAACAAAAACAAACATCATTATGCACGCAATTAACATTTGTGCTCACTAATTCCAGCAATATCTTTTTCCTCGCTAAAAATTCCCTGTATTGAAAACTAATTACTGTCTGTGACTAGACTGTGTTAAATAGTGTACATCTGCATTTCAGCACATCAGCTTGTATTTGAGAAATGAAATGCGACATTTTTTGACAGTCGTTTCTTTCACAGAAGGAGTTATTAGCAGTGACCCACTAGCAGTTACTACATGCCGCTTTCGAATCTAACACTATTTATCTAAACACTTCATGTAAAAATCTAAATGTACATAGTTGTTATATCAACAATTACACAATACCCCACAATCTGCCTCAAGGGTGTGTGGCGGGGTACACATCCTTGCATAAGGCACAAACAAAAAGATATATTTCATTGTAACTCGTCATAAAACATGCTAATTAATTACACTATAACCACCATTTCTCCACTATTTTATTGAGTTTAGATGAATTATTTCAGCTTCGGTAAAATTTATTTTTCTCCACTGACTCGAAAATACCATTTAGTCGCACCAGAAAAAAACCACGTATTTCTAGTGGGCAGGTACAGAGAGTTCACACATCTTCGCCACCCAAATCTTACTCAGCTATTCTGTCATAAAGCAATGCTGATTATACCTTTACAGCACGAAGAAGTAATTATCATTACTGTTTCCAAAATTTAATTTCAAGTTGACGAATGAATATCTCAGGTGAGCACCTTACTAACTGTTCCAAATTATAAAATCTAGTGAATGATCCTTCTTTCCTTAAAATCCTAATTTTAATGTCAAATATATTGTTGGTGTTCGTCACTTTCATTCGAGTAAAAAGGTAAGCTAAATTTCTTGTCGGCTTAAACCTTATCTAGACGATACCCAGCAGGCCCTTGCGGCGACTATCAGATTTGTTATGAAATTAGCAAAGAAATTTGGGTGGAAAAAATCAGTAAGAAGAACAAATGAATTAATTTTTTATTGTTTCGTCACCTTTTTCTTTGGATTACGAATTAGAAGCAGGATAGTGTAAGCTGAGATATCCAATAAGAACTCATCTGGGTATTGGCTGAACTCTTACCACAGGGGAGCTTTGGCGAGAGGCTGATGATGATGCATTTTCAACCCAGCTCAGACTTCCACTCAATCCTTCTCTCCAGGAAATCACCTATCGCCGTCCCCCACCCCTGCCGTCCCCGGTATTTCGCGTGATAGAGGGCACGGGCGATGAGGCGAGACACGACCGCGGTGACCTTTGTGGCATGGGACGCCCCCAAAAAAGGTGGGTTTTGGAAGGGCAGTGGCGGTGATTCCCACCCTCCAACACACACGCTCTTTCCCACTCCTACCGAAGGAAAAAACCATGGCGCAGTGACTGACGGTTATGCAGGTGGAGAGGCCCTCATTGGTGATCTCACAAAAATAATGGGGCCGCTGGATGGAAGTGGGGGAGGAGAAGGTGGGACGGGTCGAGATTCGTGCGCTGGAAAGGCCATGAAAAAAAATCCAGACCCAGATAGTCAAAGATGGTCGGCGCACAGGACGAATACGAGAGTGTGAGCTTCCTTTGGATCAAAGGGACGGACTCAAATGTCTAAACACCCCACTGTCCTAGAGGCTACGCGAGACAAATTACACTACTCTCGCTTTCGTAAGACTTCACATATTCGGGCGAGGGAGAATTAGTTTCAGGGATTAGCTACGTATTTCGATATTAGTGAAGCGTAATGCGGGCTAATAGAAACACAACGGGGGACAATGATGTAGGAGGCAAAATGACAATTGTGCCACCCTGTTTTAGTAACTTTACGTTTCTCATTGCTGGAACGTGAAACTTAAAATTTCGTAAAATGCCCGTATAAAAAGAAGGGAGATAGTAAATTAGTTTCGGATGTAGGAAAGGAATGGGGATATGAGCCACAAGGAATGATAGCGGTAACAGAAATAATGAAAACGTAATAAAGATTTTGTTGCCTCACGTTTTTCACTTAGGTTTTTAAAAAAATGTAATGGAAAAATCCAATAAAAGTATTAAAGATTACACATTTTGTTTGGAGGAATTACGCAAAATATCGACACAAATAAGGATGCATTTGTGAGATAAGAGGGAATAATTTGAAAAAGACCATTAAAATTTCAGCAAGTGTGTCTGCGAGTAAATGCTTTGGCTCTTTTTTTCCAAGAAATAATAAAGAGGAGTTCTAAGAAGGCATATAAAGGAATGGCGGAAGAAACAGAATAGAGCTTAAAGCCAATAAAAAAAACAAATTTATGGAAGATAAAACTTATTTGTGAGCACCGTGGGATAACCTTACACAAATACCACTATATATGGAATAAAATAAATCATTTAGTCTGTAGAAGAAAATTAGCTCATTTAAAGGAGTGTGAAAACTATTTACTCAATGTCCACAACGGCTCAACGTATCTTTAAGATTCCATAATATTTTGAGGAGCTGAGTATAAAATATACATGTTCGGTAGGTAAATATAATAATCATGTTTGTTAATTGTTATACAATTTATACGAATTATGAGTTCGCATTTTATGCTCCTATTTACTTTACAAAGTACATTCAATCTGAAAATCCCCTCACCATCCCGTAAATATATATGCATTTTCATAAATATCCACCTTTCCCCTAAATTTTAAACTATGCTGTTGCTTTTAGACTTTTCTCGAGAGTAATATTTTAAAAATTTATGAAATGCATAATTTAAAGCAAAATAGATAGACACCAGTTGAAGACTATCCCAGGGAGCACGAGCGGTATTCTTTCACCAAATGGGGATATGATCACAAAAAATCCTCCCCAAGGTAGTCGAGTGGAGTAGGGCCCTTGAGTCGTTTAGAGAAATATTTCCATAGCTGTTTCTTACGGTCTTCTCTGAAGATACGATTATACGATTCTATGACCAAATAATCGCTTCCTTCATCCAACGCCATAAGGAACAAAATGACGGCGTCCGCTGCAGGGAAGAAAGGACCCTGCCAGCAAAAAAAAAAAGCTATATATATATAAAAAGGCTATTCGTATTTTCCTGTAAAAAACTTACCTTTACAACCAGAAGGATAAAACTCCGCAAGAAAAAAAAAGATGTTATTTGCTTTCCACCCACAGGTCAGATCTACTTTCCGCCTCCGCAAGACCTCCTTTCATTGATGACGACGGTTGTCGCGAGACCTCTTCTTTCACCCATCCCACCCCTCTCCCTCTCTCTGTCTCTCTGTACGTCTCCAACGGGACCCGACAGTGTAAACAAAGAATTAACGCCTCCAGTGACACCGATGTCGATATCCCGTTGTCGCCCCTCAGCGAGTCGAGCGAGTTACAATCGATCGCAACCTCAGAGTGAGTTTTAAGGAGAATTATTTTATACCCTTCCTCCCATTCGGAATACCGGCTATCGAATGAAAAGGTCCCGAGCGTATCTGCTCGCGTGAACACTGTGATGACAACGGCCACGCGATCACGCTTAGGATTATATATCCGTTTTGCATAAACATTCACGCAGGAAGTAGTTTCCAGCGAGATTATCTGGAATGGTCACTTGTCCAGTTATCATTCGGACATTAAGCAGATTTATTTATGAGTTAAAGTTTGCAAAAACCAGCGAGTGCCTGAATAATGGCTTTACTATATATATATATAGCCAATCTCTATATAGATATGTTTAGATCTATAATTAAAAACACATGTTTGGGACTACAGACGGAAAAAAATTGCGCTCGTAATACACTACTTAGCGCGTTGTTGAAACTTTGAGAGAAGCAAATTATAGTCTCGAAATTAAAAGACACAGTTGAATAAAACAATAAATACCGCAATTAAAAATTATTCAATTAGATACAAGTGCTCAGATTTCAATTTATTGTAATATTATGTATATTTAACTCAAAAAGTGTACGTTTCCCGAATAAAATATTTGTCAATTAAAGTTGCGATTCTTTAACGACATTGTAAAGCTAGGTTTGCTATGCTCGCTGCAATATGCCAAATGCTGTGTAAATGTATCGGTATTGATAAAGTATTGCACACCAAATAATTTTTATGTCATCGAATACCATAATATGTAGCTGGTAAAAGTGTACAAAAGATATGAGATTATTAGGGAACAAAATCGCATAAATTGGCTAATTCTAAAATTTTGAAGAAAAAGCTTTAACTGTCGACTTTGGTTTGCTTTGACAGAATACTCGAATGAATAAAAAATATAATCCAATTCTCTATTTGAATATTTTTCGGCTTTCAAGAGATCATTATTCTTTTATAATTTATTCTCCATGAAAATAAGAAAAAACATGACAATCGGTTTTTGCTTAAAATGTTTCTAAGTTTTATTGATAAGTATATTATATATAAGATTTTTTAGTAAATAAACGATTTCCACATTTGAATGATCCGATCAATGGTTAGGATGATGCATCAAAGGAGAATTCCTTATATTTCTCTCCCAATCTGTACCCTCCATTTCGCCCCAAATAGAATTATCCTTGAGGTCAGAACAGAGTCAATCTCTTACCTGCCTCCCCCAAAATTTTCCTGGAAAAATCCATCACGGTTTGCATATTTCAGAACTCATGTAATGTAAGAGAATCGACGACCTAGAGAAGATGAGATGCATTCTTGGGTACGTCTGATATTAAGTGAGAGACGGTAGAAGAGGACGATGGGAAGATGGAAAGAGGGTTCGGCCGAAAACAGAATTTCCAAGAGAGGTGAATAAGGAAGAGTGCCAAAAAGAAAAAAAAAGCGTGAGAGAATGCGGAGGATGGCCTTGCTAAAAATGAGGAAATGTTTTCAGGGTTCGGAGGTTTACGTGTTTATATGTGTGAGTGTGCGCGCGCGCTCGTGTGCATGAGATATTTGTGACGAAATATTTGCAATTTCCCTCCAAACGAGTGGAGTGTGACCTGATACCGAAGACCGCAATCGAGAAATGCTTACAGCGTAAAATTTTCACGCTTTCCTCAATCTGTGTCATCTCTTTTGGTATAAAAAATTGTCGCTTCCACGCATTAAATACAGTGGAACTAGCAAACCGAGGATACTACGACCTCCGACATATGCTGCAACCGTATTTTAAATTATTCGAATTTGAATTAATTTGTGCCAGGCATGTATCCCGGCTCTGAAAAAAAGAATGTAATTGGCATCAAGGATTACTCAAAATGTTACATTCCTTTCCGAAGAAAAAAGCTGGAGTGCATTTTAACATCAACAGAAACATGTTCACATAAATAAAATGATGTGAGACACTCTAATTCCCATGCAAACCACGTTAGGGTGAATAAAATAAGCAAAAATTAGTGCAAAATAACGTGACCTGAGAGTAAAATACTTTAAAAAAACATTGAGAATATTCTTTTGAAAAGAAAAAAATATGAGCACGGGTTCAGGCTACATATCAAAGGTAAAAGTTATCGACTTCATATTCGATGCGTGAAGAAAAAATATATTTTAATCAGAATCGCTAGCGCAGTGCTATATGCATTATTTTGTCATAATTGATCCAGCGATATCCTAACGTTGTACATCTGAAAAAGTGGCACGCATCATATATTACGGAAAGACTTAAGATCAATATCATCTAACTTATTTCATTAAAATGGTAACAGGTAAATTAATTAATGATAAATGAGCAAGATTTTTCAATGAGCCACAGAAAGATAAATGAGCAAGATTTTTCATCTTAGATGCATTTCGCTCCAAGAAGTGCTGGTAGGGCTAAAATTTCTGAATGAATTTATTTTCCAAACGCTCCCGCAAGCAGAAGTCACTTCCTCGCCAAAGCAACGTTGAAGTTGTAAATAATTTTTCAATTTATCCCTGCCAAAATTAGGAAATAAAACTTTTATTGACTTACTTTCCGAAGGTTATATCACTCCAGGCATTGAAGGAAGCGGGCGAGAAGAGGCAGCGGTGTTGAGCTAGAAACGAACACGAGAGCACCTAACTTGTCACTTCCTGATCACTCTGAGAACTCTGGCGTCTTCGTCCCTGGGTTTAGCTGTGAAATACAGGAAATAAAATTTAAGTTTGACAGCACTTGGTAGAAAACAATTTTTATGCACCAGAAGTGTCCAATAAAGAGTAATCTATCCGTTTTCATCGTAATTCGATAAAGATTTCATTTTAGTTTGTATTAATAACTTAATGCGTAAAAATAAGCAAAATATTTTTTATTGGTTTGACTCCAGTATTTCATTTGTGGCAGCGGTTGAAATTTAAAATTTATTCAGTTCGCCCGTGTCAACAAATGAGGTAATATTTCCCCCATTTAACATACAGGGATCGTCCGGAAAATAAGTGTACTGAGCTCAGGAAAAAAATTTTATTACACTTTTACATATCTTAAGCTAATATTCCTCAAAATAGGACCCTTGTGAGTCGATACACTTGTTCCAGCGGCGTTCCCATTCCTGGAACGCTCCCGCGAAGGCATCATCGGGAACCTCTCGAAGACACGTCGTCACGGCCTCTTTGACGGCGTCCAAAGTCCCGTATCGCGTTCCTTTCAAACTCCTCTTTATCTTCGGGAACAGAAAGAAGTCCGGTGGTGCCAAGTGCGGGCTGTAGGGCGGGTGCGGCAGCGTTGCCACGCCGTGCTTGGCCAAGAAGTCCGACACGACAAGCGCGGTGTGAGACGGCGCATTCTCGTGATGCAGCCGCCAGACCTTTTTGATCGCTGGCCGGACGCGGGCGACTCGTTTTCGAAGCCTGTCGAGCACTTGGACGTAAAATGCAGCATTTACAGTTTGTCGTTCAGGTACAAATTCGTAATGGAAGACTCCCCTTTTGTTAAAAAAGACAATGAGCATCATAAACTTATTTTCCGGACGAACCCTGTATAGCCATCCTTGTTCCTCAATGTGAAGAAAGATCTTCGTGGAAAGCGTTGGTCATAATTTGAAGCCGACGTAGGGGAACATTTTAAAAGTTGTAATGACTACCGCTGGCGCAATAATGGAGTAAATCCAATGAACCTTGTACCACATGTACAATAACAATTTGCCAAATAATATTACATGGAATAAATTTTTCTTCAATAAATTATGCCTAGAGAATTGGAATTGGGTAAAATTTCCACTTCAGAGATTTATTTTGTGTTCATCGGTGTGTAACTGGAACAATATCTCCGTTTTCCCAATATAACCTGCGCTGCAATCAGTACATTTTAGTTTGTAAATGTCACTTTTTTTAATGTTTTCCACTTTTTCCTCAATTTTAATCAAAAACGTTCCCAGGTTGTTTTTATTGTGCCAAGCAATCATGACCTTGTCCTTTGGAAATATCGTAGCCACATGCTAGAGATTCTTCCCTAATAAAGAAGTTTACTATATATCAGCGAAATTTTTTCCCTCATTTCCTTTGGATGGATGAAGCGGACTCGCTCTGATGGCATGTTTTCAATCAAGCATTCTTACAATTAATCTAAGTTCTCACAGTAACTCCTGTTCATGTCAATCATTTTTATAATATTTACATTTCGCCTAAAGTTACTTTTGTATAAAGTAGAATATTCAGCAGTCAATTTAACATACCGGAAAACTTTTGATAAATATGACGGCGGGAGCTTAAGGAAATGACATGATCTGTGTTGTTTGCCTTCCAGTAAATTAAAAACACGTATCCCTTTGTTGTGGCCAAAACTGTCATATCAAGGAAATCGAGCTTTCCTTTATTCCGTTTTCACAATTAACATTTCTACTATTTTAGTGGGAGATTAAAGTATGCAAAAAAGTATTCAAAAGCCTATCCATCCCACACCACTCTTCTAACAGATTTTCGTCGTACCGATATCCGCAATTAATTTGTTTGGAATTATTAGAGCACTTTTAAATAAAGTTCTTTCCAGTTCGTCCATAAATAGGTCCGTTCGGAAGGGCGATAGGGTTGAACTCATTTCTAATCCCTCCTTTTTCTGGTAGTATTCCGGGTTGAATATAAAATAGTTATTTCATACACACCCTGAGTAGGTTTAAAAATTCATTGAGGGATTGAATTGAATTGCTCCTGAATTTTTAAGCCCCTTTTTGACCAATTTCACTGCCTCGGAAATACACACAGATAGATTTGTGACACCAAAAGATACTAAGGTGAACATTGTGGGAGGAGAATTTTCACTGGAGAGTTTGCCGCAAAAATCTTTGGAATATTTTACATCGCGTATGGTTTGAAAGCCCGTGAATTACCCGAAGTAAGACTTAAAATGAGATACTGTCTCATTATCAGTCACCCTTCTCTTCTTTTTACAACGTACCACTTCTCATGTTATCCCCTCCTCTTAACAAATGCTTGTCACTTACTCCCCCTCCCGCCTTTCCACTCCCTCATCTTTGCGTCGAAACCGACAGTACCATCATAAATTTATTGTGAAAATATAAAAAGTTTTCATTATTTCAGGAGTAAAAATATTAATCCTAATTACTGACTAACAATAAGGACAATAAAGGCCAAAACATTTTGTTAAAAATGTAATTATTGCTACTCAACCAATTAGCGTTTCATTATGATTTGGATTGATGATGACTAATGATTTGAATTTTCTTCTACTAGTGACGAATTATGATTTGAATTGTTGTGAAATACGGTCAAGAGAATATATCTATGCTAAATTTTGATCCCTTCAACTGCCTATTCCTCATTTCTTACGTAAAATACTCATGGATAAAGATCAATTCAATTGCAGCTGTAAGTAGCTCGCCAATGATACCAAATTTTTCTGGACATTTTCGAGGAAAGAAGTTAGATTTGGAAGTTAATTGAAGAAAATAAAAGAAGATAAAAGCGAAAGACTTGGCCTCATCTCATTGTTTCGCGCTCTGGACGATGAATGCGGCTCCTTTCGGTCGCCGAAGTGACGAAATTTCTAATTTTAAAACGACAACACTGCCCATCTATCCTTATATGAGCCACCCACACTGTTGAAGACGTCCCAGAGTGACCTTTTTCTCTTTTCTCTCTCTCTCTCTCTCTCTCTCGTCCTCCGTACTTTTAGACGACAACCTCCCCTTCATCTTTTTCTCGCTCCCGGAGAGGTCGCATGGAGTGGAGGCGAAGTCTCCTCCACAACCCAAATGCTATCGCCGACTTGGCAGTCGTCCACGAGAGCGCTAGACGATCCGCCATGAGATAATTATTTATACGGTCACTCAAGAGAGTTTGTAAGGAGGATAGAGAGGAAAAGTGATCAGGATGGATGAGAGAAATGGTATATGGTGAAGCCGTCGGGGCACGAAAAATGGGGAGAGGAGAGCATCGAAAGGAATTAACGAAGAAAGGATAGCATGAGTTCATTCAATGAATGAAGTAATTGTTCTGGGTAAGATGGAAATTAATTTTCAAAGGTTAACAGTGAAATCGAATATTTTCATGCAATTGGAAGTGAACTTCTTTTAGATATATTACATGGAAAAGTAGTAGTCATGTGATAAGTCAAATTCAACATTGAGTTAATTGAACGACATTATTTCTCTTCGGCTGGCTCACAAGTCCCGGTTTTGAATACTACCAAGGTTGTCAATATACGGGTATACAAAGAATCAATTTCAAACTTCAATTTGTGTCACAGAATTGCATCAGTATTTGTTAACTCTATTCAACATTTTAATGATTCTCTTGGATTTGATATATCAAACTCGACTTTAACACTTTACTGTATCTGCAACCATATGACTGGTATTTTAAGGCAGTTATCATAAATGAAATCATTGGCATTAATATTAATAATAATAATGTACAATTTCAAATAAATGAGCAAGATGCCACAACATAATATAAGTTATTTCAACAGAGTCATACACGGGCATGTGTACCTAAAATTCAAAGGTGTCGCAGCATAAAAACCGTTCCCCACTCCAAACCAGATCCTTAATGGTGTACTTTGTAATTTGAGGGATTTGGATTCGATTCCATGTAAGGCGATTGATTATACACTGGTAAATTTGCCTTTCAAATGCATAATACTTTTATGAGTACCATTAACCTGCTCAGATAATTTTAATTTAACGAAAGTTTTTTTTTCATTTAAAGCAGTTAGCAGAACAAAAGTCCTGGTATTGGAGTACAGAGTGACGAAGAGGGATGAAGGTCTAAACATGCGCCTAAAGAGGAAAACAGATGAGACAACAGATTCACGAGTGAGAGACCCATATGGCAGAGTATGAACTGGAGAGGGGAGACTTGGATTGAGAGGAGGGAAATAGAAAGAGGAGAGAGATTTATAGGGAGAAGACTTTGTTTCAAATGCCTTAATCTGTTTAAAGGTCATTCAAAAACAATATCAGGAATTTTTTTAGGTCCCTTTGTGTTAGTCCTAATAGAAGATGTCATAGTTCTAGATTAATACCCGACCTTAAGTACCAACATACGCCAAAAGTTCCTTACCAAATCTTATACGATAATCAGTTCATTTAGCATGTGTATGAGAACAATGGCTTTATCTTTCTATACAATTTTGATATTAACATTCGATATCATGGTTTATAACACAACCGTGAATTTGATGCCAAGATTGTCAGCTAACTTATTAAAAACACGTTACTGGTCCAATATACCCGTTTAAATGGGTTATATATATACATTAAATTATATACACATGTCTAAAAGTGTTATACATACATTCCTTGTATATATGGCCTGTAGTTAAAGTGTGATAAAGTAACGGACATTTATGGTCTCATGCCGAGATTTCAGTCATATTTTTTCTTAAACTTTGAGGGAGTTAATTGGCCAATCCTTGTTTACAAAAGCATTCGGTGAGTGCACAAATTGATAAACAACGTGTTATCACCTGTACCCCCATAAATTCTTCATTTCAACCAAGGAACCTAAATTAACCCTGAAACATCATTTATCACGATAAAAACAATGAAATGTTTACACTCGAGCTATTTTGAAACACCACGAAATTTAAGAGTCCTATAAAGTAAAGATTATTGACATAATGTAACGGACAAGGGTGGATGGCTCTTTCAATTATGGCCATATTTAGTTTAAAACGAATTGACTTCAAAATCAAATGTATTAAAAGCAATGGGATATTGTAGAAAATGAACTAAAGCAGAGAATAAATACTGAAATATCAGAAATAGAAGATAGTAAAATCAGCAGAGGTTGAAAAATTAAAATTTGTTAATTAGTGCAATACGACTATGTTGTGATAAGAAGATTATACATATCTGTGGACATTTTTATATAGAATATATAAATAAATGAAATATAAAACCTAAATTATATTTCCAACATATTGGTATTTGGTAATACGAATGGAATACAGTAACTTTACCCATAAAATGACAGAAAGTAAAGCATTCAATACTGAATAAAGGAAAATAAGAAAATCATTTTCACAGTATTAGCCGCACACATTCATTACTCCACACGCCCACTCCCAGGTTATCACTAATTAAACGCTATCTTTTCTTTCGCCTCTCCTCTTTGTTGAACTCACTCTCTGACTCGATCGATCTTTTTTGCTTCCAACATATTTCTTTCCCATTCCTTTCTCTCTCCCATCTCTCCATAATTGGATGAGAATATACAGACCTTTGTTATTTCTCTTGTTAATTGTTAATATTTGTTGTTTTTGTGTGTATGCGTCCTTACTTGTATGTTGTTACATGCCCCATGCTGCTGCATGTGGTTCTATTTCCAAATAAATAAAGACATCTAAATATCGTATCTTTCTTTCCCTCAGGTCCTGTTTCATTCTTCTCCGCCGTTGATGGCAGCACCCGTCCGAAGTGAGCGCGAAATAAAATTGATTCAAACCTAAACAAGAGTATAACCGAGCAAAAAACGCAGTAGGAATACGAAGATAATAGCTTGATGAACCACAGCATCCGACTAGAAAAAATGTGTAGAAGGACCGTGAGGGAGTGAATGAAGGCGAGGAGGGAGGGTGGCTGGTTCTTTTAAAAAGACGGACTGGAGGATGGGTGAACGGGAGGGAAGGCCCGAGATCTACCAGAGGGGTGGGGGACCGTTGGGGCAGCAGGGGGAGGCCTAAATGAGACCGTCTGGAATAGTGCGTTTCGTTAGACAGCAGGGCAGGAGGTGGCAACGGAAGGGCCCGTAAGAGGAGGATGGGGCGCCTGTTTACCACCGCTTCATAATTCCAATTCAAATACGGTCACGTTTCTCCCTTCACTCCTCTTCCACCGCCGCCCGCCTCTAGTCGTGTCACCGCCGCAGCGGACCAATACCCCACGTACACCCCTCCTTCCCCTTTCCACGCCCACTGCTCTTCCCCTGGAGGGGAACGCCTAACACCCCCCTCCCTTTCCGCTGTCTTGCAGACTCCTGTAGTAAACCCTTCCGCCTCCTCCGCCCCCAGCTAACCCTCCGTAATGACTTTTAAGGGTGCACTCGGGGGGATGAGGCTTGACGGCGCCACGCTCCCGCTTGTCCTCCTCCTCATCCTCGCTCCTCCTTCCACACCCTGCCCCGCTCTACCTCTTATCTTCCCACAAATCCGCCTGTCTAGGACTGCGCTATACATGCCACACAAATCCGTCTATAACCATGGCTCATGGCAAGGCCGATATCCCCCTCTGTATCTCCCATAATCTTGATTAGATACGAGGAGGCAGATATTACAGGTTCGGCATATCTTCTCCTCACTTTCAGCTCCGGTTATCATTTATATGTTTAAGTTACCTTCGACTAATTTCGATTTTGTGCTCTGTTTTACTGGAATAATTAAAAATGTTTCAAAGCGTAGATGATTCGAGTGCAATAATTTTCTGTTAATAATTTAATCTACAAATTGATTACGTTGTTGTTCGGTTTCGCTAGTTTTCCCTCCTTTTTTCTTTGTTGTTTTGCTTAAACGTTTGATTTTAGGCCAAGGATAATGACCCCATTAGCATTATTTTTCCAATCAAAATGAGTCTTTCTTGAAAAATCACTATCTATTACGTTGGTATTATTATTGCGTATAAATGTGCCTTCTTATTTCCGAAAATCTGATTTGGTCGAATTCATGAGAATCAGCTACATTGAGGACCTTAACGCGAAAGATGTATTCTAGATTTAAAATTACTTCTTCTATGTCACCTCAAGAAGAATGGTTTTATTTTTCGTGTTTTCATAATATTTTCAGTTATTTCCACACTTTAAAGAATAAGTTGATGTGTTCTCTCGTCAACCGAGTTTGCACAGATAAAATTACCCCACAATTCTTTACAAACAAGCCCATATATAGTATGATATTGAGCCATCGCTTTGGCAGAGGAAGAAGGCCAGCAGTATCGCTCTTCACCTAGCCTCCAGTGGCTCTAGTCGCCAATCCTTGCGTCCATCTCACCCACTCTATTCTCCCCGTTCCTCGGCTTCTCCTCTATCAGCCCACCTCCCCCGTCCGCCCGCAATTAGCCTCACCCCCATCCCTGCGCGGCCACCGCTGCATACCCTCCCTTCCCGACCGTCAAGGATGCGGGAAGCGGAGGAGGGGTGTGCGGGTGTGGTGTGACAATGTCGTCATGGGTGTGAGATTCGACTGTTTCCGATCTGGTTCGTTTATCATGGCCCTCGGGGGCAACATCTGCTCCTCCAAATTAATCTAGAGAGTTATCAATCAGGCCGGCTTAAAGACATCCGGTGCGTCACTTAGAAGATGGGCGCACGCTGTGCTGTGTGGTGAGGGACGGAGGGGAGTCCCAGTTTACCAAATGCCCTGTAGTGACGTGGTGTCGCGCGGATGAGAGGAGGGAAAAGGATGGGGGAGGGTGGCGAGAGATGAGACTAATTTCTTAATCAAACCTAATTTCTTCTCTCTGAGCAACTTGAGGGTTCAAGGTCTGCGTCGATGCGAGAGGTGCTAGTTTCCTTCTTTTATTGCTTACATTCTTCGAGACATGTACTCACGAATGAAATAATTAATTTTCACAAAATGATGCATTCTTTGCCGTGATAGTTTCTTCTGCTACTGCCACGATAAAAAATTTTGCAAAGGAAATTTAACGATTCGCACAGTTCCACAAGACGTCAGGACTTTATAAGACGGATAAATTTGATAAAATCTACTAAAATTGAAAAGTTCGGTTACAAAACTCATTTAAAAACTAAAGAATCTTTAACTTAGATAAAAACATCAACGAGAAAAAACTATTAATGGTAAACTCTGCGCAGCGAAATAATACAACCGTGCCCGAAACTCACGATTCAAGTACATTCGGAGGCTTGTTTACTTGGAGCTTAGTGTGCACTAGAATCCATGGAAATAAACGTGATCTCTGAACAAGTGTGTCAATATGACGGACACTTATTAACAGAAAAATTACGACTCATTTCATTCCAGGAACATTAAAACGCAGATATCCATACAAATAAAGTAATAGTGATCCAAATCAAATCGAAAGTTTTCGGAACATCGAAGCTCGTTAACTAACATTTATATCGATGGGGATACAAGAGCACCCTTGTGAAAACTTTTTCACCTTTACAGACTTGAAAGTTTCATATTGCATACCTACTTCAAAGTTTTCAAGAAGTTTACAGAACAGGTTCCATGAAGCATCCGCTCTAGATTTTCTTCCACAATGGCGAAAGTGTTTTTTTTTTCAGTTTTTGTCATATTTTTAACCGCTTCAGGTGGCGCGATCATCGATTAACGGCTGTAAAAAGTAATTAATCAACCCCTGGCTCTTTCGCTATGGACGCTGGAAAATTCTGAATATCCAGTCTTTTACGGGAAAAGTTTCGAGCGAAACTTTGGAGAGATATGTGAGCCAGGGAATTGTAATTAAAACATCCTTTTTAACAACAGACGTCATTCATATTCACCATTTATTTTTTTGAGTTATGAAATATTTGAGCAAATTCAAGCTCTGTGAAGATCTCATACCACTTGCATGGGCATGTCAATGCGCAGCGTCCAGAATTAAAAATCAAGTGACGTCTGTGTTGGAACAATGCCTAATGGGGATCGCATCTATACCTGAGTGAAATGTTATGATTAGACGGTACATACAACCTCAAGTTTCCACTTATTGGCTGATTATGGGAGAAATTTTGAAATTACTGTCGCTTTCATTATATTGACTCAATTTGAGATTTTAAGTCGGTAATTTAACTGCCATATAAACGGTACTGTTATCAGGGTATCTGCTGCTTTCAGGAACATTACACTCGCCATGCTTGTGGAGAAGTAGTTTAAAAACTATACTTTTGTAAAATCCCCCAATTTATTATTTTAATTTACATACATATTCAAAATGACATATCACCCATTAGAGACGAGGTTAATGAAACACAACATTGCCATGCAATTCTTGTGTCTAAAAAAAGACCTAGGAGTAATGGAAATAAAAGACCTAGTAATCTGTGTATAAAAGACCTAGGAATATATTGAATTTCATCAAATATTTCAGTATATGAAATATTTAATTTCAAATAAATATTGGTTGTTTTCTTTCTCACGTATCTAATTCATTTTATACAGTATGATATGCTTTGAATAATTTGCCAGGAAATTTTATTTTATAGAATACAATAATAATTCAATTGGAAATGAAAGTATATTATATTTTTGAAAAACTAGCAGTAGAAGTCATATTAGTAATTAATAAAGGGGGAATTACATATAAATTAGGCAATTCCAAATTTTACTAGGCCATTTCTTTAGCATAAACTAAGAAGCGCGATATCTGTGTAAATTAACGTTTTTCTTCGTTTTCAACCCGTAAACATACGCACCTAAACCTGTATACACACAAAACACATGGTTACCAAAATTCAATCACACACACAAGTACTTGCATGTGTATTAAATTAGCATATAGATTCAGGAAAATTGTCAACACGCGTTTAGAAGACCCCGATCCTTATTTTACATAATTTTATATGGAGTCCCTGTTTATATTTTATCATAAAATATAACTCACTTTTTTTCGTCAGTGACAAAAAAGATATTTGCTTTCCTTTGGAGGAATAAAGCACAAAAGTTACTCAAGCTCTTTAAATAACTACTGAGTACTAATGCATCCGATTACCCGTATCTAAATTTAAGGTGTGCCTTAAGTTTAGATACAGGTAATCCGTCTCCTCAATACTCAGAAAAAAATCTCCACAGTTTTTCTCAATGAGTCCAAAAGTTTTTTTTAATAACTAGTTTAATTTTGAGAATAAATTATGGGGTTTTTAATATTATCCAGAAAAATGCCGATTTGAATAACCAAGAGTGGTAAAGTTTCGCAGGCAAACTTAGGTCATTTTGATATAAGATAATTTATACTTCAGAATCAGAGAAAATTAGTTCATTATCAAATGATAACTTAAATTTGAAGAAGTCTCTTGGGAATATATTGACTTTCATGATTTCTCTATACATACTATTACAGTGGATAAAGAAATACATTGGTTGGCAGAAAATTGGGAATACCTTAACGAAGTGCATTTATAAACAATGTAATTCCATTTTTTCTGGTTACACTTGCATAAACATATAAAAAAGACTGCAGTTCATTGATCGTCTAATGTTGGATCATTCTACGCGCATTATAAAGATGTTAAATAAAGTACTGAAACACAATTTGGTGAAT
Organism: Hetaerina titia; assembly: GCA_037158775.1. Classification (NCBI taxonomy): domain Eukaryota; kingdom Metazoa; phylum Arthropoda; class Insecta; order Odonata; family Calopterygidae; genus Hetaerina; species Hetaerina titia. Next base: position 53,166,686 of record CM073768.1, on the reverse strand, counting down.
GCAACAATTTCAGAGTGTAAAAATCATTCGCCTTGAACGGGATTAATGATTTTTGCACTCTGAAATCATTGCATTGAAATGTATGTTAGCGGATGACTCCGTTGAATGTTATTGTTGCTGCATCTCCCGCAGTTTCTTGAAATTTGACAATTTGGTAAAGTTTAAATATTATATTTAACAGTTTTTAAATTGCAACAGCCTAAAGCTATGATAATAAGCAGTCTTTTTCCCGAATTACTTAATTGCATTTGCATTCTTCAATGGAGTAGATTTGGAAAAATATTTCATTTAAATTTTTGAGGTTAAGTCTTCGTATTATTTGAATTTTTCCAAAAGAAAATTTGAGTCAAATTTGGCTGAAACCTGAAGTTAGTAAATTTTTATCAAAAAACCTTAACAAAATGTTAACTCATTGAGGGTAATTAAAAGAAATTATAATTGTATATTGATTTCCTATAATACCACTTGAAGCCAAAATAAACAATGGATTTATCTCCCCTTCGTATAAAACCTCTTTTTAATACGCACCTGAAAATTATATTTTATCATTATGGTACTACTTGAAGCATGAAATGAGAATAAGTAACTTTGCCATCAATGATTTCTCCTTTGAATGATGTAACGGATAAGGAACCCGGAAAATTATTTTCAAATAGGATTATGACTTGGGTTTATTAGTTATGTCTCTATTTTTAAAGCGGAATCGTATGAATAAATCAGAACAATAATTGAGTCTTATTATAATCTCGTAGCGTATATGGCTACAATAAAATACTAGAAAAATATGACGAAATTGCTAGTCATTTATTACCGCAGAGTTGTAGAAAGGTTAGATAATTTCTCTTACGTTTAAAAATTTTATTAATTGAATATTGCCTTATTTTACAAAACTTTTTTTACATGATTCACTCATATGCCATTACCCATATCAAAAAGCCCGTGTATGTGTGCTTTGTGCGCCGCTGATAGGGAGGCGGAACTTAGCCACGTTGACACTTTTGACGCTATAAGTTTCCACCGAATCTGCAAAGGCCACTACCTGATCATAATTCTACCCTGGTATTAGCGTTGTTTGAGTAAAGCCTTAAGTTGAGGGACAGCCATTTATTACACCCTAGAGGCAGCATTATCTCTTGAAAAATCTTCGTCAGGCGATGTACATGGTTGGCGCATGACGGGACTCCTCCTCCTCCCAGTCCCCCATGACGATGAAGCCAATTAGCTGGGGATGTTTGGATTTCGAAGGAGATAGCGTGTAACTTATCCCAAATGTAACCGATTAAATAATCTGCAGTTCACTTTTTTCTTGGTGAAAGTACTTCAATTACTGATCGGTCGAAGCGCGTGGAAGAACAAGAACATGATTTTGATAAATGTGGCTGATTATGCACGAGCCCTTGGCTTGCCTTCACTCCTTGGAGACGGAAAATACGACTATGGCTGTAGCTTTAGATCTACCAGAAGGCTTAATGATCTGTCTGGTTGCGTTCAAGGACTAGTAAAAAATATAAATTTTCCCATTTGTTTGACACATTTAAACGAGAAAATCGCATAAAAAATGTGAAAGGAAATATTTTATGATTACATGCATTTATTTTACGTGGTGCATGAAATAATCGATGTTTATCCGATAAATTTTAATATAGATGCATGTATTATAGATAAGGATAGGATACTGGATCCTTCCCAAAAAAGATTACAATTATTTTTTGCCACCAATACAGATGGCTAGAGTGGGATGATTTGCAGTTGGAAAAGTAATGGGAGATCTTGGGAAAACAACGTGACCAACATCAATTAAAAACCATAAACACAGTACTCAATCCGAAGGTCGACTTCGTAGGTGACGGTAGAGTTCACCCAGTACTAAGCCCGACGGTGTGTGAAATTCGCATATCAGGGTAGGGGAGCCAGTTCCCGTCCATGTGCTGATCTGGTACCCGAAAAATCACATAGCTCGGGTAAAGCAGCAGGTGCCGAGAGAGGCATGCCCTGGAATCGAACCCGGGCTCTCCTGTCAGTAGTCCAATGGTCTAACCATGGAATATCGCAGCCCATCCACGTCAGTTAAGTGTGGGCATTTACAGTGAGCGGATTGCTGCTGAATTGGACCCCTGTTCGACGGTAACGTCCCGAATTTATGATGCCACTTTCCATGGAGCAAAGGTATGCGATAAAATTTTGCATTAAGCTTGGGAAATCGGGTTCGGAGACCATGACCATGGTTAAGGATGCTTATGGAGATGGAGAAATGTTCCAAATGATGGTTTTCTGCTTGCACAAGATGTTCTGGAAGGGTAGCGAGGAGGTTGACGATGAGGAATGCCCTGGATATCCATCAACAACACAGTGCGATGAAAACATGCAAAAAGTGAGACTTCTCACAGAATTAAGAGAGATTCTCGAAGAAGAATTAGTCGTGAGAAAGGTGTGCCAAGTTGGTCCACAAGGTGCTGCCAGAAGACTGTTTGTGTGACAATCTTGCCTTGAACCTGTTAGACCACTGTGAAAGTAACCCGAATATCTTAGAATTGGTGATTACTGGGGACGAAACATGGGTCTTTGAGCACGACCCAAGTATAACCCCTTTGATTACCATTTTGGACCATTGGATTATGTGAAAGAGGCCATTACGAGGTGCCTGAACGATGGTCATGTAAATATAGAAAGTATACCACAACTGGCGGAGGCGCTGACATTGGTGTGTCTACACATAAGGGTGATCTTATGAAGAATTTTAGCAATATTTACTTCAATCTGCAATAAAAATATTTCCTCCGATTCATTCTACTTATTTTTGGGACAGACCTTGTAATCTGGTAGAGGGAGTAAGAAAAACGACAATCGGAAAAGCAAAAAAACAGATGAGTCAATGCATTTTGAAGATACTTGGCCATATTTATTGCATGAAGTGAAGCAAATCGTTATGATAACTTTGAGGGTATTTTTTTAGAATAGAGTAATTAAACGTTCAACCAGACATTATCGACAAAAATATAGCGTGAAGTATTTTAATCTGCGTACCATCTGTTTGACGTGGGAAGGAACATTATACAATTTTTCGAACATCACTCAATTTGGAAATCAACTGCGTAATGAGCGCAATCAGATATTTCCATAAAGAAAACGGAAAAAATGAAAAGTTTCACCATATATTTTACGTGTCTGTACCAAATTGAAAGGTCCCAAAATTCCAGAAATAATCCTTCTATTAGGCGCATTTCTACCGAAGATTTGGCCTTCATTTAAATTCCTCCAGTCAGTATGTATTAAATGACAATGCAATAATTACTTTTTATGCTATACATCACGATCTGATTGCGAACCTAACATCGAAAAAGATTTAAGGAGATAGGAGATATATAATGGATAGTCAGAAAAGAATAAAGTGAGAATCGGTCGAGAAAATTGGGTAACGATTGACAAATGCCGTAAGGGATGTCTCTATTCAAGAATTAGTTGCCTCATCACCTACAAATGGCTCTGAAGAGTGAGAAAAAAATTGAGAAAGAGGAAGGATTTTGTCTAAATGGTGAATCAACATTGCACGAAGAGAACGAGCTTGCTCTCCCATCGGGAGGATGGAATCCAGATATATTTCAGGGAATGGTCTCCTAACTTAACGTAGGCGGCCACGGGTACACCGATTTGAGGGGAAGAGGTGGATGTTTGGTGGAAGGGACGCCCCTTCCTGTGCTACCCCAGAGGAGGACGTTTCATTTCCGGCTCCATTTCCAAGTCAATCGAATCGAGGATTACGAATGGCGGAAAGGACTGTGGCGACAAAAAAAAACGAAAGGTATCGGTCGGCTGGGGAGTTTTGCGGGGGTGGCGACACTGGTGTGTCTAGGGAAACTGATGAAGATGACCAAACGGAATTGACAGCAACGAATTGATTTGAGGAAAGGCGGAGGAAACTCTTGAGGAGGTCCCCGCGGTGTTGATACGAGCTCCCTATGCTTTGATGCCATGGGCCCCGTTTGCCCTTTTCGCACCCGCATCACCAGGCCCTCAGCTGCTCCTACGTGCGTCCCTTCGTCAATCAACTCAAACCGAAGGAGTACCACGAGGGAACAGGTGAATCAATAGATAACATTATTTTACGCAACTTCTTCCAATCCGCTTTTAAGGACGACTGCGAGGTACAGGGTCATATTTTAAAAGCTTAAACCAAAGCTTTGTTCGGCATATATATATATATATATATATATAAACTTGGAAAAGACGCTCTCCGGCGACGCACAAACACACAAACACTAACACAAAAAACACTACACACATAGAAACATAAAAGAAGGACACTTACATTGGATATTTACGTTTCGACGGCACGGCCGTCGTCATCAGATTCTGATGACGACGGCCGTGCCGTCGAAACGTAAATATCCAATGTAAGTGTCCTTCTTTTATGTTTCTATGTGTGTAGTGTTTTATATATATATATATATATATATATATATATATACGAACACAGGAAAGGTGGGGAAGGCGGTATTGAGCAGATCACAAATGTAAAAATATTTCCTTATCCGGGATTTCTTTGTTTTCCTATCACCTTTCTTTATATCTATTTCTATGTGTGAAATAATAATTATATATATGTATATACATATATATATATATATATATAGATTACCATCTTAACGACACTGACTCCCTCAGAAATATATAGTCCAAATAATTGGTGGTGGAATCTTGGAAATAAATGAAATGTAATGCGAAATTTATTTGCATAAGTACAGCGTGAATTTCTTAATGCAATTTTCATTGCATAACTTAAAATTAGAAAACTATACGTAGGTAACGAAAAAGGATATTAAACAACATGATGAAAGAAAGTATAAGTCTGTGAATAAATATGCTACAATATAGCCTTAGGAGTATAAAAATATGGATGCATATAAAGAGTATTTGCATACAACTTACACACTACATTCGGATGACCAATCGCGAGAAAAAGAGAAGAGTTTTGTTTTGGTTACTTGGATCGGCTAGGAGGTAAGAAAAAACCTGCAACGCATGGCTGGAAGTAAGAAAGTATTATGCTAAAACATATAGGCGTATGGAGTGCATTACTCTTGACATAGGTAATAACAGCAGCAGCTGAAGTTAGGAGTTTCTGGTTATTGTGAGACACCGTAGAATGGTAAAGTATGAATCAAACATCAAGAAAAAAGGTTTTTCGAAGAGCAGGGTGGAATTTCGCAAAAGAAGGGATTACCATTTCGAAAACATGTTTTGAGAAACGATGACCTGGTAAAGATAGCCCTGTCGAAGGGAAAGTGGACGGGAACTGCTATAGAGGAAGACCCCGGATGTAATAAAAATATATGAAACGAGTAATGAAGTGATGACAGAGAAGCAACAGGGAGAAGCTACACCTAAGCATGAAAAGTTGACCGATAGAATAACTAACCGAAGAGTCTAATCAAAGTTTTGTTGATGTTCCATGATAAAGTTACACATAGGCCATTACGTAATTTAACAAACGCAGTATATTTTACCCGTTGTTGAAAGGAAACTAAGAGAATATGAAGTAAAATTATCGACAGAGTTTATTGAGGAAACTCATAACGTGATTCTATTTGTTTTGGAAAAATTATTTTTAAGCACTTAGGTTACTCAGAACTTTCAAAGGTGAATGGAGGTAATCCAGAGTAAAGTTATCACAAGGACCAATGTAAGCGTTTGATTTCATAAAGAGAAATTGTTAGGAGATAATGGAGAAAGTATAATATAATCTTTAAATTGACTTTAAATAATACCCATCCTTATGCATGACCAGAATTTTCTTACCACCGAGGGTAAGTGTAGATCAGTTGCGGAACAATAAACCTTCTAAAGTGGAGGTTATTTTCTTACATGAGTGTGAGTGATTCGATAAACTTTTTCCTATAAACAAAACTTTTTAACTAATCGCTCTAATGGCTGCGTAGTTTCTACGCTCCAATATATATAGAGGCTTCAACGCACCTTGCAGAAGAAAAGGTCATGCCTGTAGTAGGTGAGTTGTTCATAAGTAGTATTGGGCATGTGAGTAATATTATCAAAGGCAAAAGTATTTCTCGGTGAGAAGGGAGACATGGCCATCATAGCCCTCCTTCTTTTAAATTCGCCTTAGTTGTAGATGCAAACTTTATCTATTTTTTTACATGTTTCCTTATTGTCATCTCCAACGTATTGAGTAAAATGAAAATACGAAGCTTGTAAGACCGTACAACTGAGGCCAGGTAAAATGTTTACTATACATAAGTTTAGGCAGATATCTTAGAGCAAAATTATTTCTTCAAATCCCATAAGAATTTTTGCACCTCATACATGAACTTTCACAAGAGTGCATGCATGCATAGAAAGCTAAGTTATTATTACATTACAAATGTAAAACCATAAAAGATATGAACGTCGTCAGAATACTAATTATAATTTCACTTTCTTGGATTTTTGAGAACCATGTGGTGAAAAAAGAAATATTGCAAGGTTTTATACATAACACTAAGTTTTAAATTTCAAAAGCATTATCAAATATATATAAACCATAAACACAGTAATCAACCCTAATAAGGTCGGTTTAGTAGGTGATGGTAGAGCTCACCCATGTACCAAGCCCGACGGCGTGTGAATATTCACACATCAGGGTAGGGGGGCAAATATATATATATATATATATATATATATATATATATATATATATTATATATATATTATTATTATTAGGTAATCTACCGGTTAAGGTAGGTTTTTGGATGGACACAACTATCAAATAAACATTTTGTGACTCCCCACTTAGCAAACTAATCTATATCAGGTCCCTCTTCATCTCGGTGTACTTCTTTCCTCCCTTCATCCCGTCCAACATCCCTATCCTGTTCCTACCCTTACCTCGCTTGCCCAACATTCTCCCCTCTATTACCCTCTTCAACATTCCACTACCGCTCAATACGCCTTTCATCCATTTTTCCTGCCTCCATAGGATTTCTCTCAACAAACCCCTCTCCTCACCCACCATTTCCAGTACTTCCTCATTTGTTTTCCTTTCGGTCCATTTCACCTTCTCCATTCTTCTCCACACCCACATTTCAAAAGCCTCCAATCTACGTCTATCCTCCTGCTTCAGCGACCACGTTTCCGCGCCGTACGCCTACGCTCCATATCAGAGTTTTTACGAGTCTTGTCTTAACATCCCTACTCAACGTCCCCGTCATCAACTCCCTCCTCCTTGAGAAAGCCTCCTTGCCTAGCGCAATTCTTCTCCTTACGTCCCTACCACTTTGACCGTATTGGTCCAAAACACTTCCGAGATATGTAAACTGCTCTACCTGCTCTATTCTTTCCCCGCCTATTTTAATATTTAGCTTAGCCTTTTTCTTTCTGGAAAATCGCATAACCTTTGTTTTATTAATATTGATTCTCATCCCATATTTATCGCACTGAACCTCCAATTCACTCAACAATGCTTGCAACCCCTTGGCTGACTGAGCAACTAATGCTTGGTCATCAGCAAACCTAACCGATTTTACGAGTTCCCCTCCGACTTTCATTCCTACCTCCAGTTCTTCCCATGCCTCTTTAATCATTTCCTCTACATATACGTTGAACAGTACCGGTGACAATGGGCAACCCTGCCTTACACCTCTTCCTAACACTGCCCATCCAGACTCTCCGTTCCCCACTCGCACCTGAGCAGTCTGAGACATGTACAGGTTGCGGATCAGTCTCCTGTCCCTCCAATCCATTCCTATTTTCTGCAATACACGCATTAATTTTTCCCAATTCACTCTATCAAACGCTTTTTCGAAATCTACAAAACAGGCATATATATATATATATATATATATATATATATATATATATTGGACCAATACGGTCAAAGTGGTAGGGACGTAAGGAGAAGAATTGCGCTAGGCAAGGAGGTTTTCTCAAGGAGGGAGTTGATGACGGGGACGTTGAGTAGAGATGTTAAGACAAGGCTCGTTAAAACTCTGATATGGAGCGTATGTACAGTGCGGAAACGTGGTCACTGAAGCAGGAGGATAGACGTAGATTGGAGGCTTTTGAAATGTGGGTGTGAAGAAGAATGGAGAAGGGGAAATGGACCGAAAGGAAAACAAATGAGGAAGTGCTGGAGATGGTGGGTGAGGAGAGGGGTTTGTTGAGAGAAATCCTATGGAGGCAGGAAAAATGGTTGAAAGGTGTTTTGAGCGGTAGTGGAATATTGAAGAAGGTAATAGAGGGGAGAACATTGGGCAAGCGAGGAAAGGGCAGGAACAGGATAGGGATGTTGGACGGGATGAAGGGAGGAAAGAAGTACACAGAGATGAAGAGGGACCTGATGTAGATTAGGTTGCTGGATTGGGTTTTGTTTGGAGTTAAAAAATGTTTATTTAATAGTTATGTCCATCCGAAAACCTACCTTAACCGGTAGATTACCTAATAATAATATAAAATATATACAACTTATATTGTGAAATTATGAAGTGTTTATCATAATGCTTGAGATCTAGGGATATTTTGGGATTCGTTAGGTCTTCGTTTCAAAAACCCTACCCCCTTTGGCCTTTGCTCAAACTTCCTTATAAATACTAATAAGCCAATGTTTTATTCTATTTGAAACTGATCCAACGGTATTCTCATGGAATTTATTAACCTTCTATTAGTGACTATAGAACTCTAAGGTTTGCTCCAAACAAAAATCGAACGATTGGATGTGGCTGAGTTTTCATTAGAATATGTAGACCCAGCCAGATATGGTTCATAATATATTTTCCCAACAAGATTTTAGGAGAAAATGTAAAAATATTTGAAAAGATAGAAGCACGACCGAAAAATAAATACCTAACTCAAAGTTACCAATTATAAGACATGCATATCCCTGATCAGTACTCCTATGAAAAAACCTGCATTAGAAATTTCATCGACAAGTTGTAAGCATTATTAAGATTTAACAAATTATGTGACATCATAATTCCGACCAGCTTTTAAGGAAGTAATAAAAATATTTCAGCAAATTCAAGGCCCTAACGTGCTCCCCGAGCATCTCTCTCGTTGAAAATTATTTCTTCTTCAAGGAAAAAAATATTCATTCAATGATTTTTCGTTATCTTAAGCATTTAAGTCTTAAGAAAAGTCTTTGGAGTTTTCCTTAAGAGTAGTTCAACTGGAGAACTTCTGAACGCCCAGAAGTTGCGCGAGGACCTCGCCTCCCAAATCCCTCGCCTCACATGAGTTAAGTACCTACCAAGCTATGTGCTAAGTATATATAGTTTTAATGCACCGTGGCCGCACGATTCTCTTCCAGTGAAAAATGTTTCACTAAACAAGTTCACAGCGGGGCGGGAAAGAGCAATTTTCCGCTCGGAGATGCACGATAAACAAATAACTTCGGTCCCTCTCCTCCCTCAGCCGACAATCCTCTTGCCATAGCCCTCGATTCCTCTTGGGAAGTGCAGGTCAGGGGACGGGGAGGAACGGTGCGGAAGGTGGAGGGCGAATGGTAGAGGGAGTCGAGCGGGGAGGGGTAGAGGAGGGAGAAGGGAGAAGAATCCAGCGGAGGCGAAGAGGAGAGGAAGAGGTGCTTCGAGGGTCAGGGGGTGGGAGAGGATAAAAAAAGGGGAAACGGTGGTGGGGAGCCGAGGTGGAGCTGGCGGGGAGGGATTTGCAATGTAAATGCGTCACGGTGGGCATTCCATTAGGGAAGTCTTAACGCTCTTCCCGGCAGTGGGGCGGCTGGCTTGCGCTCACGCCTCTCTCGCTCTCTCTCTCTACGTTCTCTCTCTACACTCTCTCTCACTCTTGCTCGCTCTGGGTGCTGCTACTTCACCCCATCATCATCCCTCTCCCGCCCCCGCTTGATCTCCACCTACCATTCTCTCCTTCGTTCCCTCCCTCCAAAAGGACTCACCCTACCCACACCCGACCACGCACGCAATCCCATCTTTCGAGGCATCCCACCTCCTCATTCCGCCGCGAGGAGAGGTCGAACGCGATGTATTCTGAAAATTGAACCACGCATCGGAACGAGGTGCGTCCGCACGTGTACGAGTACCTTTGAAAAAAAAAGAATTTACAGTTTTCCGATACCGATTACGAAGAAACCGTTTCAATTTTCGGAACGAACAAATACGGAACCGGAAGAGATGGCTCTTTACCTCTCTCAGACTTCACTCCTTCTCACTCTTGTTGCCTGGATGCACGAATTTATATGATTCACCGCCACCGTTTGCTCTTCGTTATGTCAAGGTTCGCCGAAAAATTACAACACGTTTCTCAAGTAAGACGCTGAATATATATCGACACAATCAAGTATCCCAAGTCGGATAGTTAATTTGGGCCTAAAACAAATACGCTTAATTTGTAAGTGAAATCAGTGGCAGTAATAGTGCGCTTTTCAGAAAATAAAACGAAGATCAAGTTGCAATAACCTCGTAGTTAAAATTTTAATAGTCAAGAAAACGAATGATGACATGCTTTTCAAGGACCTTTGAGTTGCCTGAGATTCACCTCTCATTTTGCCATTCCAGTCCAACCAATATGAGTAACTTATTTTATTTGTAAATTAGAATATCACTATCAATAACCATCAATCCCATAACTGTTTATTGCATTTCTTTTCTCAATTATTCTATTTTTTTATTTTAATATCTACCCATACTTTACATTCAGCTCATCTAGGGTCACTTCTGTTCTTCTTGTTCACATTTTCCTTCGGCTACTGTCTTTATCTGGCAAGAAGAGACATTTTTCCATGGATAACCCCACTTATGATTCTCGTCACCTTCACGGTGCCACGTTTACCGCGTATTTATTGACGTATCAATTTAAACTTAGCATAATTCTCATCCAAATGAAAGAAAATACTTAAATTAAAATGTGTCAAATATACTCCCCAACGGACAATATAATGAGTTGAACTAATTACTGCCTTGGGACATTTAATACTGAATACGTGGCAATATGGTAAATCGCTTTAACGAAAAACCATATTAATACACAGCATTACGCGGTACAAATACAGAATGAAAAAAAATACAAAGTGACTATTTCCCCATTTCCCATTTATTCACTCAAAACCTTTGCAATTGGACGGGCAGACTCTTGGGATCATTTTTATCTGCGTCGGTAAGTATCAATGAATATTATTGAAGTCTCCATTCTACCTCAAATGTAAGTGAGCTAAAATCGTTTAAAGAACTTAAAGTGAAATAAGATGTTTTGACAACAGCAGCTAGAAAAACCTCCATTAGCGTGAAAAACCTCTTGCACAATACGCACAGTTAAAATGAATATATTATAACTACATTCAAACTCCTACCACAAGTTGAGCTATATTTTGAGATCAATTTTCCCAACCTCTGATCCATGCTTTTAGTTGCTCCACTTCAGTCGATAGTGGGGGTAATTTCATACTGTTCTTCCGAAATCCACTAAAAAGAAATCATTTGCGTCAGATCAGGTTGCCATTGAGGAGATTCTATGACTTCCATGTCCAATCAAATGCTCAGGAAGATTCAAGCAATGTAATTTCGTTGTGTGATTGTGGAAAAGTACCAACTTGTTGATATAATCCATCGAAAATATCCTCTTTCAGGTTTGGCTTTAACTAATCATTAAGCAATTTTTAGGCAGGTCAACCCTACCCTAATTCCACGAAAGGAAAGGCCCATGTATCTTTTGCCGAGACAATATGTAAGAAGGCGTCTTGCTGTTCTGGCGATTGTACCTCTGCGTATCGAGCAGGATACGAAACTGAAAGGGTCAAATATAATGACACTTTAATAAACTTTCAAATTGTTTACAGATCGTGTTTCATGCGTGACTTTAATTTTAGCTGAATTAAAAGAAAACACTATCCGATGCATTATTTAAGAATACGCTGTGTAAATGCCTAATTTTATAAAAAATAATGAAATTTTCTTGACGGAATTGTAAAGAGGGATAGCTATGCATAATGGCGGTCAGTTATGCTAGTGGAAACATTTTTGGCAGAAAATTGTTTTACTTCGAAAAAAATCTCCAGAAAAACAATGTTTCTGGTTTTTGTAAAGGATATAAATACAATGATTCAGATCTAATGCTTCTACCCAAGAACGATAAGGGACCAGAATGTTTGTAGTCGAAATTCCCCAGGAGTTAGTTCATTACAATAAGTATTAACGTACAGGTTAGGGACTGCGCGAGGATATGTAAGTATATATATGTTTGTGTATGTACATATTTGTATGTATGTGCATACATATATGTGTATATGCATGTATGTATGTATGTAAAAATTTTTTTCTTACAGGTTCCCCCACCTTTCCTCACCTATTTGTTAACCCCAACCCCCTCATCCCTTACCCCTCCCTCATGGTGCTACACCCCCTGATACACACATTTTTTGGTGACTCGCAGGGTATTTATGTAGATGTAGATGTATATCAAACGGAATCAGAAACAAATGAGTCAATCCAACTCTAACAAATAGTTTTATAAAAGAATTAATGAGCTTTACCTAAATGTTACGCCATTGGCTAGATGTTTTTTGTGAGAAACGTTTCACAGACCATTCTGATAGACCGATTTAAACTCGGTTGACACTGAAATACGTTAAATAAATTATTTGTATTACATATTAATAAAATTTTATTGTCAGATTAGGATAACCAAATAAGTGTTACGTGGGGCATTCGCGTAGATGAGGATAAGGCAAACCAGTGGTCTTATGAACGATTAAAGAAATACAATAAAATATTTTGAAGACTCTAAGGTACACTAAATTTAAAGGAGAGAGGACTCAACGTTCGTAATTTCCTATTTGAAAGACAGATTCTCAGTTTTTTTTATGAAATGAAAGAGATAATATAAAGCGTAAAAGTAAAACACGTAAGAACCAAGTTGAATTAATTAGTTAGTGATGAATAATATGGGGAGCGAATTACATTGAAGTTTTAAATCAATCGAATCACATTTAGTATATAATTCACCTCGAAATTATTCCGCAAGTGACTTTCATCGCCTTTACACAGAACTTGCACTTCCCCCTCATTAGCAATATTGAATCGTTTTAAGCCCTGTCGGAATCCACCCTGAAGTGAATTATTTCGACGCGCCGCTTTACTGTTTTCACGCCGATCGCGAGCGCCCCATCGTCCAACCTCTCCGGGAGTTAATATTCGGAATCCCCTCGCGTCGCCCTGCCACGACCCCCATCCTCTCTTCCTCCCTTCACCCCACCTCCCCCTCGCCCTCTCCTGGTCGAATACACATCACAGCCCTTCCCCGCCGCTCGTTCCCTCTTTCTCCTGCCTAGATTCTCCATTCCGGCCCGTCGCCCATTCCGACCGGGGAGAGAGGGCTGTTGTTGGAAAGGGACGGGGTGAAGAGTCCTCCCCCTGCCGATACCCATGACGACTGCTCCGCAGTTCCGATAAGCCGGCTACCACCACGGACGGTTCCTTCCAAATGCATTCCGAACATAAAGCAACGGTCCGCTCCCACACCGTCCAGCCACGTTCGGCCGTGTTTATCGTATCGACCCTTGCGAGCGAGTTTCGACCCTTCGTTGTAACACTCTGAATCAAAATTTGGTATGCGATGTCGTGGTCATTTTTTTCCACACTTCCTTCCTGTTCACTCCGTTTTATTTCTCTCTCCCACCCTCTCCATTAGTGGGAAAGGGTGAAAAAAAAATTGCAGCGACTTTTAGGAAACTTGCAAATTTGGTCAGCCGAGGAGTAATATTTATTAAGAGAAAAAACTGATAACGATTGGAAATGAAAATCACGGAAACCGATTCATGCTTGAATGAAAAACATTTTGAATTCCGTGTAGAGTTGCCCCATGACAGTGGTTACATATCCAGGGGTTATATTCACGAGATTCAGCATAACATATTTTTCGTACCCATCCACAGCAGCGATACAAGGTTTAAAAAAACGCAGCTTTTCATGAAAACCGTCAAAATAATTAAGCGAGATAGAGAGTCCGTTTTAAAATAAAACGGGCACAGGAAAAGGCAGTTTTGGGAATATCCTTGATAAGAAAAAAAGTTGAAAACCTAGATAACATTGAATTTCTTGTGCTACACGATGAAATTTTAACATTTTAAAATGCGACAGCAAGATACCATAGGATTTTCATTGCCTTTTCCAACCCTGTAGATAGTGCATCATCAGGAATATTAAATGGCATCTTTCCAAATATCAAATTGATATCTTACTGCCGTTGCGGGGTTGGAAGGCAGGCAAGGGTGTGGTAAAGGTCGAAGGAAGAAGGGTTAGGGAAGGAGCTTAGGGTAGAGTTCAATAATATATAGTATTTTTCAAATTTAACGAAGCATATTTTGTATTGCTATTTGTGCCACAGATCTTTTGGGCTGATTTAGTATAAAGTATTTAGTATTAACTATATTATTTATTTAGTATAAAGTATAGTAATGAGAGCACCAATAGCATATTTATTATCGCGCTTCATTAGCAAGCATCATTTTTCAATAAGAGTTCAAGACTTTATAGTGATGTTTTTTTGTTTTTGATGCTTTATAAAAAGCAGCAAAAAGAAATACATAGTCACATCATCAAATAATGTCTCTGTATTTCAAAAATATAGGTATGCATGTATAATGGCATGAGGTATAATCATAAGTTTGTGAACATAAAATTCAATCCATAAAAATAAAGGTTAATAATATTTTCACAAAAATTCGCGCAGTAATTTTGACAATTAGCTTTCAAATGTTCCGTTCTTCTTGAATCCGATAGAAGTTAAAGGAAATCTTCAAGAATGCATCTGATGTACATTAATTCTTACGCTTTCGAATCTTATGTAAATTATCTTCCTGGGATTTACCCGAAAATCTCAGCCGGGGAAACACTTAAGTGGTTGAAAGCTTCGCCAGAACTTTGGCACTTTACGAACTTTACAGCACCCCAACTTCAAATTTGTCGCTCCTCACCATTGTTCCGAATCTTAAGAAACAACATTTATGTAAAAATTTCAAACACACAAGTGTAAGTGATCTATTTTTTTGTGAATTCTTTATATTTCGTAGTACCTGGTGGTTTTTCCATACCTCTTATGCTATTTCCATGTCCAATTACCTCGTCACGGTTGGCTGCGCCAATTTAATGAATTAACAAGTCTTGGTACCAAATATGTTAGTGAGAATATTTCCCTGTCAAATTCGTTTGGATTCGCTCAAATTGGAAGAAAGTTAATGATAGCATTAATAAACTGTTTTAACTTTTTCATGTGACCGTTTCGCTGACCTGTGTTGAAGTTTGGGACACTACAGAATGCGCTGGGTGTCATGGAACTGTTATGATTGCACCGTAAGAAGACAACTCAACAGCAGCATTGTACGCATCTACCAAAATATGTTTAACTTAATGCTTTCATGACACATACATATTTACTATTTTTCTTGTAACTAATTCTTAATCCGATAAGTGTTTTTATGCCAACTAATCCATCTACGGACGAAAAGTAACGCTCAGTAATCAAATCGAGGAATAGAGCCCATGCAAGTTTGTGTGTTTGTGCATAATGGTCTGACAAAACTCAGAAAGCCATTATTCAAAGAGGAGGAAGAAGCAGGAGCATTTTCTCAAGTTTGAAAATCTTTAAGCCACCTGTCTCCATTAATTGAAAGTAATCCACGCTAACTACCTTTAGATTCTCCATTTAGCATTGCTTCCTCGTAACTTTCCATTCACAATAAAACGCCGAGGACAACTTTTCCCTATGCTCTTCTTTCATTATGCTCAATTGAAACAACCGTTGACTTATCGTAAAACGCAGCAAAGCACTGAGAAACTTTTCCGTCGCATTGAACCGTTTCTAGATTTCTCTACCCTTTCGTGAGCATTTAAACGCTCCTCCCCTTCCCTGGGAGTTTACGATGCGCGGCGAGAAAGAAAAAAATTAATTGAATTATTAAATATTTAGGAATGCAGGGAAAATATGCATTTATTTCGCTATTCAATTGGTCACAAATTTTTCAACTGTGCTTCAAAATTACGTTCCCAAAATCATATAACGTAGTAGCCTATTCACCCCCAACAAAATCTATTTGAACTTTTGATCAATATAAACATACCAAAGTGACAAAACAACTTTAAGTATTTCAAATAAATTTATTTTACTACTCCTAAAGAATATATGGTCACAGACACATGGTACTTTCTTATCAAGATATTGATGTCTAGTGTTAATTTGCATTGACAAATAATTCGTATAGAGAGTATATCGATATTTAAATAATCTAAATATGTTTAAATATAATAAATAGTTATGGCATCTTTAAAAAACATGGAAAATGGCAGCTAACGTATTGTTTTATTTTTAGAAATTCTATACAAATCGTTGCCTTGAATATTTATTATACGTACCAATACATGACCTAATGAAACATTTAAGAGGTAATTTTGTAATGAAATGAAAGGGAAATCATTACTTTACGTGACTGAAATCTACACTCTCTTACAATTATATAAAAAACTTCGGAAACAATGACTATGGCAGGGAATGAAAAGACATGAATGAAATGAGGGTCATTCCCATTAATTAGATAAGTAGAATACCATGTTTATCAGCATATTCAGTCGGTTTTCGGTCTAAATTCTGTCTGGTATTAAATTAATGGTCTGGTAGCGGTGGAGTGAATTGGGGAACATTTCATATGGGATAGTATGCTATCAGGTTTTTACCGTATGAACAAAAGCTAAGTTGTGTTAACCTACTATAATCCATTTCTTCAAACAAAACCCAATTCCTCAGTTAAATTTGGCACTTGAAACTGAATTCCCAAAATCTTATTAAAATGTGAAAAATCAATAAGAAGAATGAGCGAGTTTGATAAAGACATGCAAAGAATGAGAGCGTCTGATACACCTAAGGTTACAAGCATATTTAAATTTTATTAATGGCCGGATTAAGGAAAAATTATTACGAGCATCTAATACTCCAGTCTTCGGACCGAATCGAGCCCACTAGCGAGGCAATAAAACTGCCCACTGCCAATAGAACCGAACATTATGCAAATATTTCACCAATATAATAACTGGTGAAACATGTGCCTGTCATCAGATTACTTATCGTAATGGCTATAATAGGTTTCCTTTTTTAAATAAAAAAAAATAACAGCAACTTTTACTGCAGTTACAGCCAATAATTTTAAGTTCAAAAATCATCGTTGACGGCAATACTCATTCAACTTAAAGAAAAATCTGAATATTTTACCAACCCAGACAGCATGCCCGATTAGTGCCCAGTGAGCCTTACGATCTCACCGGAAAATGAAGTATGTAAATGGACAGGAACTGAGACGCGAGAATGTAGGGAAACATAGAAACGAATCATCGACGTTGATCTGCCAAAAATATGTTCTCCATTGGCGATTGCTACGACAGCGAATGCCATATCGCATCATCGCATCTTCCCTTCCCTCCGCCGAAGAATAATTCTAATTTTGTTAGCATTCCCATTCATTTTCGCATTCCCAACAAAATTTACATGGAAAAAAACCAAAGAGTGGAGATCCGAAAATCATCCCGAGGAATGGATGTCGCGTTGCAACTTTGAAAATGTACACCTAGTAAGATTGCAGCATGTACCTATGGTATATATCTCTTTTCGGTGGTTCTTAAAATACAATTTTCCAATCCGATCAATTGCATGTGTCAGAACTCTTATTTAATACTAATAATGACAACACAGAAATTTTCTGTATCTCTACAGGCTAAAAAACGAGCGACTATTAACACTGGCGGATATCGCATCCACCGACGGCCACGTGATAGTTCGGACACCACGGCCGTCAGGCAAGGGATCCCCGTGCTCCCTCGGAGAGGAAGGACCCCAATTCTCAGTAGCGCCCCCCTGCGGAAAGGGTAACCTGACGGCCTACCTCTCCCATCTCAGCCACTCTCCATCGCCCACTCTTTTCACCCTTTCCCACCCTAGGCACACTTCGCCCCAAAGCAGATTACGTTACTCTTCATTATTACGTCCTTTCTTCGAGAGAGCCGCCGCCGGCCCCCCTTCTCCCGCTACTCCTTAACACAAGAACACGTCAGGGCGGCCTCTCTCCCCTTTCATTCCCACCATTCTTCTCCACGATCTCCCTCTTCCTTCCTCACACCCCAGCTCACCTCACCTTTCCCGCCACCCCACCCCCGCCAAAGCTCCCGCTGCCACCGCCACTCCGCCCACACACACACACACACACACACATACCACCTCCTCGCCCCCCTCCTCTTTCCAGACAGACCTTGCACCAACCCCCCTCCTCCATTCCTTCTTTATTTCCCGCGGCGTTCCACTCCGCCAGGCCGTGAGGAGAGATTGGAGGCGAGGGGAGGGAGGAAGATGAGGGCGGATGGGAAGAGGGGGTGAGAAAAGGGAAGGATGGGGGTCGCGAGCATGTGGGGACGGGGTGAGAGGTTTGATGGGAGGAGGGGGCTTGGGTGCAGAGTTTATATGGTTTATAAGGAAGGGTTAATGGAGTGAGGGACTCGGAAAGGGGAGAGGGAGGGGAGCAGAGGGAACGGAGGAGGAGTTATGTGGGCGGAAGTCGGGAGCGGCGAGTTTTGGAGACGGCGGGGTTTCGTGGAAGTGGTGGAGCGAGGCTCTTGGGTTGGGGGAGTAGAGCAGTGGAGGGGAAGGGGTAGTGGAGTGATGGATGGGTGAGGGATGGTAAATGGTGTGGAGTGACTGCGCGGATGGTTTCTGAGCTCAGGGGTGCTGCAAGGTGATGGCAGCGATGCGGGAGGGGGAAAGGGTGTACGGGTGAAGAGAGAGCGCTAGAGTGTCGATAGGAACGAAAGTAGGGAGTAGAGAAAGGGGTCGTTGAAGATGGAAGGAGGAAATCGGAAGGGGAGGAAGCGGAGCTCCGCTACGGAATACTAAAGTTTCGAGGGGGGGCGCGGGAGGGGAAGTTGCGCGTGGAAGACTTGCGATGAAGCGAGGTGCAAAGCTGGAGTAAGCGATCATCGCCGGAAAAGAGCGACCTGGTGGGAGGAAGAGGGAGAGGGTTTTCCCAGGACCGGACTTCGAGGCCTTCGTAGACCACTTTCCCTTCCTTTCTCTATTCCCCATTCCTCTCGCGAAAAATTCACCGTGAAGCCGGTGGAATAGGCTAACCGCCGTAGAACAAAAAAACAGGAGGAGGTGATGAAAGCAGTGGAATTCCACTACCGAAGAAGTGGGATAGTACTGAATGGTTCCTTCCCTCCACAATTCGAAGATCTAAATGAGACGAGGGAAAAAACAGTCAGTTGTACTCCACTCTCCAGTCAAATGCAATTGAATGTAAAAATATCTCAATTCTTGTAAATTTAAATAATTGGTTTTCATTATGCTAAATGGTGCAAAATCAGTCCTCTAGATCTTCGACCTAAATGAATTTTTTAATTTTGTTTGAAACAATTTATATAGACAATTCAGTCATTTTGAAAATTAAATCAAAAGGTGAGTTTATTTTTGGAAAGTATACTATACACTTAAAAAATGCTATTTGCACTATCTTTAAGTATTATTGTCCGGATTCGATTTTTTTACGTTAATCAAATGGGCAATTTATGCATCGCAGTAACCTGCCTTCAGAAAAATGATATTAAACACTGAATTTCGCTCCATGCCATTGGAAACCTTTATTTTCACTCAAGTCAGTGAATGAGAATGAGAAGGAAGCTACCGCCCTACTGGACGGGCCTCAATATGGCATTTATGCCCATTTGAGGCCCGTCCAGTAGGTCGGTAGCCATATACCACTTTAGTTTTCTCCGGTACCAACTCGATTCGTCAGGTGCATAAAGCGACAACCTCCAAGGTTGTCGCTTTTTTTTTGGAGATTGGTGTTGTATGAACGTTAATAGCTTCTCGTCTCTGAGACAGTAGCTGATTAGCTAAGAATAGGGAACCCGGATCATGCGGGCTACTTGAGATACCCGGAGAGGAAGCAAAAACTGATTTGTGCAGACTGTTTTTCATTAGCCTCTGTTGTCATGACCAACTTCGCACTTGGAATAAATTTCAATAATGGGAGAGTTGTGGCATGGGAAACGCGTTCAAAGCAAACTCTTCAATCAGATTTTAGCTTAACCCTCAATAAGAAATAATCATTGAATTGTATTCTCAACGTACTGCAGCGTTAAACCGCATGTAACTTTTAATTCATCCAATAAAAGTCAATAGAAACGTAAGGATATCATTGAGAAGTGATTCGAACCAATACAATTGAAATATAATTTCAAACATACCCACAGACGGAACCAGTTCGTCACGCCAACATAATTCCGATTAGAAATATTTAATCATGTTACACTGTTTTTTTAATTCCAACTTCAGCTTCCAGTTACATACATATTCGATGAAATGAACATAAATTATTTTGATTCATATTTCACATCGTGGGAAGTGAATTAACAATGATTACCACCACTTTTGGGTTCATTTGATTTTGAATTCAAGCGGCATGAAAAATTTCTTCAAAAAGAAAAACCACAGTTGACAAACTACCCTAGCCTTGTAAAAACCCTATGACTTAAAATATGTAAGGGCAATAACAATTACGATATTCGCGGGGAACAATGTTCAAGGATAAAAGCCACGTATTTAATTCAATTACACACTATTAGTACGTGAAGTGAGAAACTAACATAAAGAGCATTTTATTCAAGGACGGAAGGGAATGGAGGGCGATGAGATGCTAGAGTAGCGGGATGAGCAGAAGGGACGGAAATGGGAGGGATGAGGAAATATCTGGAATAATTCGGTGGAAGAGGAGGGGAGACGGAAGACCCAGATTGCGAAGGCAGTCAGTGGAGTAGGTGGATAAAGATAATATATCCAATTTAAAATAATCCGGGGAGATTCGATCCCTTAAGCGAACGGTATTTAATTTCGAAGTGATTACACATAGAGAACCCTTGTAAAATGACAGGAACAGTCGAGTTTGTCAACAAGAAGGGCCCTTTTGGATCCTACAAGTATTTTGGCAGTGGTTAAATTAGCTTGGCTTCCTGAAATCTGTTTATGCATCGTAAAATTATTTAAAGGCAGTAGATAAACACAAAGTGGGTCTGAATTTTTTAATTGTCGTACGCGAAGTTATATGATGAAATGCTCCTTTCGGAATAAATGGTTTGGTGTGGCGGTAGTGCTTGAACTAGTCGATTTGTTGTAGTGTGAAAAGCTTTTGCTGTCGCCGACCCAAAAACAAAAAAAAAAACACAGTACATATCAAGTTAAATTTTCGCAATGAAAATGAGGATAGAGAAAATTATAAAACATAAAATTATCATTTGTATTTTTAGTGGGAGTTAAAAAACGAATCATGTGCCTTTTAAAAAAAAAGGCCCTTTTTAGAATGACAGATAACCCACAGCTTAAAAGAGTAGAAAACGTGAATGGATCTGAGCATCCCTCCTAAAATAAGTTGCGGAGCGAGCATACACGTTTGAACGAAAAAAGAACAAAACGAAGTTCATGAAGAAATAAGGTTAAGAGGGTGAAGAGAGTCGTGGCAAAAGGAGCAAGGGATATTGTGGGATAACGATAGAGAGATAGCGAGATGTGTGGAGTAGGAGGTGACGATAAGTAAAAGGAATAAAAGAGAGATGCGGAGAAGAGGGATAGACGAAAAGAAAACGAGGAAGTAGTGACGGAGGTGGAGGAGAGGAGGCGGGAGGGGGAGAAAGGGCGAAGGGAAGAGATTACCACGGCGTGGGAGGACGGAAGAGGTTCGAGTGTGGCGGGAAGGAAGCTGGGAGAGGGCGCGGGAGAGAAAAGAAAGGCAGCGCGGGAGAAGAGAAGAGAAGGAAGACGCTTCGATGGCGGTCGGAAGTGAGAAGAGCAGTGAAATAAGAGAGAGGAGGCAGGAGGTGGGATTAGGGAGAGAGTGGTGGTGGGGAGGGGAGGGTTTTGCCAAAGGTTCTGGATTCGGGATGAGTGGGGGCGGGTGGGGGAGGATATAGGGGGTGGTTGAGGATAGGAATGGCATCCAGAGTTTTAGGTGAGGGGGTAGGGAGGATAGTGAGGGAGTAGGAGAGAGAGGGAGACGGGAAGGGAAGTAAAGATGATGGCGGGGTGGGGAAAAAGAAGGGTGTGGGAAGAGTGGGGATGAGGGTTTGAAGTGAGGGGGTAAGGGCATGGAGGGAAGGGATTGGAGAGGAGGGACCCCCTAAACCCATCATTCGCTCGAGAAGGCGCCCGAGATTTCCGAGAGAAATGTTTCAACACACAGACGGTGAAGCCTTTTGGCGAACGGAGCGGGAATAATTTTCTGACGAAAAGGGATTACTAAAGTTAATTTTTATGCATATTCCTCTGTGTTGTGTAAGCTTCGGCGTCCATAAATCCCATTAGATTTTGAAGCATCCAATAAGCTTGTCAGGGATTGAAACCGCAGCTATCTTAATTACTGCGCACTTTCTTTATTCCTTGAGCCCATAACAAAGTAATGATATCCACCTCATTCGTGAGCTGAACGAGAAAAAATAGAATGGTAATACTAGCTCGAAGGAGAATATCCTAGAAGTAAATATTTTTGAGACGGAACGCCGTAGTAAAACCGCGGCATAACCTCTCCGTTGTTGGGAAACGTCTCTGGGGAAAATCCCTGAATTGGAGCCAAACGAGGAAGTGCAACTGAATAACAGGGAAACGGATATTCATCCGCTGCGATAGTAATGAAGTTTAAATCCTTCTAATTTGAAACCGTTCTCTTTGCTCAATAATTCATTACAGTGAAATCTCATTAGCACGAATTTTAAAGGACCCAGAATTTTATAATTCTTTATTATAAATTTTTTTCAGAGGGTTTCTGCTGCTTTGATAATAATGAAAAGACAGCTAAATGCAGTATTGAAGATGCTAACCCGTAATGTGATAATCCCGAAGGTTTTTGTTTCACACTCCGCTTCGAGAATTAATACTGTTTTCATATTTTGATTGATTATTGGGTTAAATGTCTGGAGATGCCCTTACCTAAGGGTAATGAAAACTTAATATATTAATACATGAGATAATAGTACAACATTTTTCCCTACATAAAATGGATATTTTTGGTAGATGATACAGAAAATACCTAATCCCATGGAAATCTCTAAGGATTTTGCACTCCATGATTATTGCGAGAATAACATCGTTTGAAATACCTTTGAATACCTCAAATAACCATTATTCTCTAAACATTAATGGCGAAATAATATTTCAGTTCTTGTTTCAGCTCTTCCCATTATAGTTTAGAGGATCTTAAGGTTCTCTTCCTCAAAATTGTACGTTTTAAGGGGGCAATCCCTTAATTAAATGATTCTGCATCCTTTTACCGTTTGCTATACAAGTTATGCAGTTAATGTTCTGATATTTTTTAAACGTGAGTTAATTTTAAAATTGACACATTCTCTTCTCGCTATTTATAAAAATAGACGAAATTTCGACACAAATTAGAAGAAAGAACTCGAAAACTAATAAACGTGATTTAATTAGGAAATACTAATACATCTAAAGAGTGACCAAGATGCTGAAGCAGTAGCCCATAAGGCTGTATTTTAATTGAATATAGCGTTCATAGAGCGTTAACAAAGGTAGTTATGTCGGTGGAGGGGAAAATTATCGATTCTCTATTTGCAATAATTTGAATATATTGCTGGTCGGTTTTGCATCACAGTCATTTCTAAAACATATGTGTTTTTATTAAATCGACAATATTTCCCTCAATGAAGTCTTCTCATACTCCCATCGCGAAGAGTTAACGAATTTCATATAAGTTACCCAAATAAACGTACGTAATACTGTTTCCATTAATCGTGATAAGCATTTAAATTTATGTTTCTCGAAATAAAATTGTACTGAAGAGTAAGTTATCTCAATAATAAAAAATATGCTCACAGATATTATGCGTTGCAGCTTCATATCTATTTTCTTTATTAATCTGTCCTCTTTTATGGATGAATTATAACTGCAAATAATATTTAAAATTAATTGATTTTTGCAGAAAATATCGTGCAGTTCACCAAAAAAGTGATTTGTTACGCGAAAGGCACACGAATATGGGGATTCAAAGGACATGGTAAAAATTTACGACAGTACAATTATTATAACGTAGAAGAGAGAAATTCAACCGCACATCAACGCTCTTAGGTTTTCAAAAGAAGGATGTTTTACAAGGAAATTACTTTGGTGTAACCATAAACACTTCGGACATAGCTTTGAAATGGTAAAAACGAAATGCATGCGCTAAGAACTGTGAAATACACAGAATTTATAGCAATGAAAAAGACAGATAATCCTGCCGTTTTGCATTAAATTGTACAGAAAGTAGTTGAGATACAGCTAAAATATACTGATTAAAAGGCGTGAAAAAATTTTGAGAGATAATCGACCAGGTTCGTCAAATACTGCCAGGTAAAGACAAAAATGCTTCACACAAGAATTAAAAAATGGTACTCCCTCGAAAGTCTCAAGCCTATTTATTCTGATATGTGTTCATTACCTTTCATAAACCCTAGTGGTTGCTTGCAGATTACCATTCAAAATACTACAAAAATAAAACTCAGACAGCATATTGGCATAAAACAACGTATCAATTTTGTGAATTTACTTGTGAAATCGAATAAATACTTCGAACAACATTGATAGACCGGACAAGAAGAATTAAATTATAGTTAGAACCACCTGCACAGAAAATTCAAAGACTCGGATTTCGATAGAAAATTTGTATTATTACGGAAATAGAGTGGGTACAAATACTTACTAGACTTTCTAATGAGAGACTTCTTCCATTTGGTGGTCAGTGGTTGCAGTGGCATCTTTTAGTATAGAGTATTTTACTGATATAATTTGAGCAAAACTGAATTTTGTAAGTGTGAATAAACTTTTTCTGTAAAAGAGTAACTATTATATTTAAAACCTTTTGCCGGAACCTCAAATACTTCCCGCAATACTCATAATTCACAAACTGCTGAGACGGGTCAAATAGTTACAGCATATATTAATGTTTCAAATACCGCGCTGACCGTTACGACGGTTTTGGCAGTTCAATTATAAAGAAATAACTGCACAAAGATAGATTCCTCTCCATTTCTCCTCCACATGGCTATTTTTATCTAAGTCCCAATCCCCATCAACTTCCGCACCCTGTCAGGCGTTGGACATATCAACACTAGTGCCAACCTCTTTTTCAGTGCGCTCGTCGTCGAAATCCGACCGTCCTCAGTTCTCATCTTACCCCCCCTCTCTCTCTCTTCAGCAGTCGGTCGTCTCTTTCAAACGTCATCAGATTGAATAAGTCCGACAAAATGGATGTTTTTTACTCCTCTCCTTAATCCCAATTTACCCAATCGCTGAGACCCGCAATCGCACGATGAACCCCTATCGAATTTTAAAGGCCCGTGAGTGAGCGGAATTCGGAGAATCCACTCAAAAGTATTCACTTTTCCGGCCAAAAGGTCTATATTCCTCTTCCCCTCCTCCTCAGCATATAATTCGAATATCCAGCTCTCTCTCTCTCACCCCTCCCCAAATGCCATCCACCCTTCTGAATTGACTTCATCCCTCCCTCACCATGTCCCGCGTCCATTCCTCTGGTGCAAGAAAACCCGGAACCTAGTGATCACACTAAGCGATCGAGTCATCGCGTTCCTTCTTTCCTCCTGAAATCTCGACAACTGTCTTTTCTAGCTGCACACTATAAATTCAACACTTGATTTACAGCCGACTTAAAAAATATATTCGTTCGAGAATATCAGAGACTGAAATCATAGGGTTAAATTCTAAAAGACCGGGATAATTTACAATTTAAATCGTCTATCTCGCATGAAAAATTGTAAAACTCATGTCAAAAATTTGTATTACATTCCAAGAAACTGTGGGAGATGCCGCGACAGTGAATGTTTACATAAGTACTCGTGTTACATTATCGGAGCAATTCTGTGATAGTTATTTTACAAAAATATAAGCTTGGTAGAGTCGGAAAAAAGGATATAAAGGGGAAGTTATTTTACCTCTTACTGGTCGGCCAAAATGCTCCGTTTATAAGCTTTCTTTCTATTTAATCATCAGTCACAATTGATGTGCTGCTATGCATGTACACACGTATTCATGGAAAAACGAATAATATACCTCTTTTTGCGGCATCTTTTTGCTAGAAATTTCTACATAATAATATCTGATTAAATGATTAGTTCAGCTTGGCGTAAAACGGCGCAGGATATTTACACAAATACATTATTTTCACTCTGAAATTACATCCGAATCCTTGGATGAAGTATTGTCAGTCAACGATCCGAACAGACCACTGCTTCAATGATAACCGAAGTGTCTCAAGTTTCGTTGAATAAAATTTCATAAAGCACTTTCAGAGTAAGTTGAAGAGAGAGAGGAATAAGAGTTATTCTGCTGTCACTGTATTGCTCCCCCGCATGGAGTCGTCAATCACGAGCAAATGGTACGTGACGGAAAATAATGTGGCAATTAGTTGTTCTCAAGAGGACAAAATCCAGTGAGTTACTTTACCAAATTTCGAAAAAGACATGGACTTAGTAGCCTTAAAATATTCGTTTGATTAGAATTCATTGAATTAAAGAAAAAAATTCCATTTAGATACTACCGTATTGTTTACATCCGTATCGTCCAAACAGTGAATGATTAAGTTGGAGCGTACATATATTGTGGATAATTCGTAGTAGTTTGACAAAGTAATGTTCTCATTCGTAATGCCATAGGAAGCAAAATTTTGAATATTGATCCAAAAGGTAATTTATCATTTGTTGACGAGTAAAAAAAATTAAAACGATAATGGGGATTCTGAAGCTATATTCGCTCTCATGAAATCAATTTCACTTCCATGTCTCACGATGACGGAGTTAAATTTTAATATGGGTATTTTCGATATCTTTTACCATTTTTGGGCCATTAAACGCGCCAATTCTGATCTCTGCGCCCCAGAGCTTATTATGCTTAGCCATAGTCATTAGTCCAGAAATTTCATAATATTGTTTAATTATATTATTCTTTAGTTTTTTGTTAATTGATGGTTTATATTCCGATCAAGGTACCAATGAAGAGAGATTAGAAGTCCACTGGAGAGACCGGGTTCCATGATTAATAACCACAATTTTATCGGTCGTCTGCCCGACCGATCACTCTTCTCAAAATCATGACGGCTTCATTCAAGATACAAATAATTACTTTTTCATCGATCCCTTTGCTTCGCATGCGGACCCTGGCCGACTGCAAGTACGCTCCGCGCGTAGCGGATTTCTTAATTTCCCCAGCGGAATGAATACCCGCCTAATTATAAAAACACCGGTTGTGCGCGCTATTTTCACCGCTGCCTTCCTGAATGCATTCGAGCTGGTCCCCGTGACTCTGCCCTTGCGAGACAGAGGCGGAGGCAGAGACGAGCTGCGGCTCTCACATCCCCTAATTCCGTATCCCTCCCGCCAGGGTTGCGAGGGTACCCCCCTCCTCCAACCCCTCTCCACCACCTTCTCTCCCTCTCGGCTCCCGCACTCGCCAAACAGAGGAGCAGCGGCGGTCGTCGTCGTCTCAGACCTCCTTCACCCGATCTCCCGCCTCCGTCGCCCCCGCAGCCTCCACTTCTCCAATCCCCTCCGAGATTCCCCGACGACGCCCGCTCATTGACGCTGCATTACTGCACGCACACAAGAGAGCCCGCGGCTTAAGTCTCCTCCCTCCCACGCTCACCCCCCGTGCCCGTAGAAGGGGGGATCATTAATGGAAGGAGATGGCTGAAGGGGGCGGCACCGAGTGAAAGGGAAGGGGCTTGGGAAGGGACGTCGCGGTCGCCCTTCCACGGCGATGATGAACCTTTTGCCGGTGAAAAGGGTTTGAGGAGATTCCCTTTCCCAGGCGGCCCCTCTGTGGGGCCATCCCTCAGTGTTTTGCGGGGGAGGAGGGAGCGAGTTCGCGTGCAATTAAGTGGCCGCTAGCTGAACGCGGCGCTCTTTCCTCCTTTGGGGAACCTTGGGGCATGTTCTCTCTCGCTGAGACGAATGGCTAAAACGAATGGATTTCTCTAGGCACTCCCGCTTCGTGAAAGGCATGTGTGACGTTGATAATAAAGTTAGAATAGTGCTATGGATGCTACGGAATCCAATCTTTCAGTGTTTCAACTTCAACACGGCAAAATAACTAAAGTTATAAAGCGAAATATCCATGCCTGTGGTATGTTTCGATGTAAAAATCAACTGTTATGAGGAAAATGAAACGAACAAAAATAAAATTTTTGTGGAAAAACCCATGCATAGAAATCAAGCCGACTAATAAATTAATCATGCAAAATCGTGAAAACTATTTTAGAATTTTAATTTGGTAAAAGTTAATGTTTCACATAGTCGCGTCAAAATTTAAGTGAAATTTCCCGCATTCATTACCTATAATATTCATCGAGCGAACGTTTGCTCTAAGAAATTTGGATGTAACTCTACTTATGGCTTTCTACTCGACCCGGAAGGAAATTAAGTAGTAATGATTGAACTCTGCTATGCATGGTACCATGCAAGTCACCGTTAGCGTGTGCGACAGTGAGTAGTTATACACCAGAATACTTTCGGCACAACAATTTTTTTCTCCTAAAGCGGTAGGATAAGGTCATTCTAATCCCTCATCCTTCGTGGGAAAAATACTTCTAGTGGGATCTGTTTTACACTTAATCTATTTCATTTTTACATGTAATCTCCAACCGCAGTACGATAGAACTAATAATACATTTTCAATGGCATCGCTAAAAAGACTTCCTTCCAATTCATGCCAAGGTTTTCATCTGTAGTTTAACCTTCGATCCGTAATTTTCAACCTAGTTCTTCTTATAATTTTGAAACGCTTTTCAGTTTAACATAAGAGCGTTTTGCAAATATAACTCCTCTACACTGCACGCGATCTATTGCGGCAATCAATCCAACTGATTGAGGAACCCATAGCCTAGGAGTATATTTTAAATGATGATAATAAGAAAAATTAATCTTCTTTCAAATAACACCTAAATCCCTTCGCTAATTAATTTCGAACTTAATTCCTCTCTACCTAATACTCTTACTACCACCTAGACTCAATCTACCTCGAAACTTGTCTTTGTTATCCACAATTAATTGTATAATGGATGATGCTGGTTATAAAATAACTTATTAAACTATATGAATAATTTAAGCGCATAATTAAACTTCGGAAATTTAATATACCGTTTCCAATGTTTTGCGCTGCATTATAATATTTTGTATTCCAACACGTGCTTACGACAGTTCGCAGTCTTTTTCAAATATTGCTCTGAATTATACAGTGCCGTCAGTTAGTGTTATATTTTTTAAGGAGCTCAAATAATTCTTACTTTGCAAGTGTGTATATACATATATATATATATATATATATATATATATATATATATATATATATATATGTATATATATATATATATATATATATATATATATATATATATATATATATATATCTTTGAAGTTGACGCTCTCCGGCGACGCACAAACACACGGATACAAAATATTGAACGCACAGAAAAATAAAGGAAGGACACTCACAGTATATATTGACGTTTCGACGGTTCTGATGACGACGGCGGTGCCGTCGAAACGTCAATACATACTGTGTCTTTCCTCTATTTTTCTGTGCGTTGAATATTTTGTATCCGTGTGTTTGTGTGTTTATAGAAATAAATACGGATATATATATATATATATGTTTTTATCCGTTGAAAGATCCTCTCCATATTCCAATCAATAAGGGAAAATATTTCCTAATATAATTATAAATTTCGAGACGTAAATCGAATTGGCAACTCTTTCGCTAACTAGAGTTAAGCAAAAAATATTAGTGTAATAATTGAATATATACATTAAAATATAAACTTTACTTCACCCTTGACGCTCATCTTAACCTAGCTAAGGACGCTTTGAAATCGTTTAGCGGAGAGGAATTCGGTGAGCCGCAGCCACGCCCTCTTAAGGAAGAAAGATTTAAGTGCACTTCCGCCTAATCCTGGTCATCCGCACTAAGCCCCTGTAACCTCACCGACTCCTTCACGACTTTCCTGCCCTTGGACTCCGCAAAAACCATCTCCAAGGGCACATTCCCCTCACTTTCGTCCGCCAATTGTGCGGAAAAGTTCACGCAAAATGGCCCATTTATTTTAATGAAAATTTTAAGGCGCGAAGGAGTAAGTAGTCACCACGAGATTGGAATGATCGTCTTTTCTTTGCCCCTAATCAAAATTAATCAATTATAAGTCCATTTATTTGATAATCTCATTAATTAATGAAGACATTTGAAATAATTTGTCCTGTGAACCGCATAAGAAATACACTCATCATAAAGTTGCTTTCGTATTTTACTGGCCGGCAGCTCTAAGGAATGGTCACTGTCAACTCATAGCACCTTCTAAGGGAGGTGCAATGTGCACCTTGAAAATCAATGTTTCACACCATTTAATGATTTATTGAAATGAGACGACATGGTTTTTGAAAACTCTATCTTTACACATGAGATCGTTAGAAGAGGAAATTAAGAGGTCATCGATTTTACCGATGGTTGACATACTTTCAATATTTACACCATAACAACTGTGTCCGATTTCCTTAACATGATAAAAATACGGCAAATCTATTCAATTAATATCAAAATTCAATCAAAATTACCTCTCACGTTAATTCCATCTAGCCTCATAGAGAAAGCAAACTTTTTCAAAAGTATCACTGTTAAACATGAAGAAAACTGTTACATACCGAAAATTAAAAATTCTTGATTCAAGGCCAATGCTGAATATCATTCACGGTGCTGATCTCAACAGGCAAAGCTGATAGATGGCTAGGAGAATTCAAATTCACGAGAATAGAAAGAGTGGTTGGAGGTGGTATATTATTTCTCGGAAGGGTGAAGGAAGGAGGGAAATCCGTGGGTACGAAAAGGAGAAGTGAAATGGGGAAAAAGGGAAATGGGGATTTGAATGGATGGTAATAGGGGGAGAGCGCTTGAAAGAAGGAGATAACCAATGAAAGGATTATGACTGTGTGAGCGTAACGCCACCCAATCCGATCGCAGTCCCTCCATGCCCACGAACCCTGATTTCTCCTTGCTCACCACTCATATCCAAGAGAATAATTGAGTGTGTGCAATCACTAAGCGCACCCCAGGCGAAGGCTCAATCTCCCGGTGCCATACCTCACTCAATTATGCCCAATCTCCATAACACCGTTCCTCTGTCGGTGGGAAGACAAGAAAATCAAAAACGATGATAAACACGCTAACGCACCTTTGTGAAAAACATTGAAAATTTGGTGCCGGAGCATGCACGACGTAGCCGATGCTGTCACCGCAGGGCTATCCTTAAAAGGTAATAATGGTTTGATCAAGCGGAATAGACTCAAAGAGATTAATCATGAAATGTTTCGGGAGGAACTTCACTAATACCGGACTTGTAAAAAAAATACTGGCACACAAGGAGGTATAATACTGCCTGTATGCTTAGGAAAGCTTGTGATTGGGCTATGATAAAGTATCTCACTTTGCAAAGGTAAGTATGTCATGAACGGTACTAAATCTATTGCAAATATAAGAATGTCGTCATTTATTTACGCATAAATTTTAACACACTGCTCATCAATTTGAAAAACGTATGAAAAGTTACAAAAGTAAGTACGAGTGAGTACTCTTATAACAAAATTAAAAAGATGCTTAATTCCACCGCTTTTTCTACCCTGGGAGCAAATCATTCTTAAATATTTGTTAGAATGCATGCAAAATGTCTCCAATCACTATAATCAGCCTTACAAGACGGCTTATTAAACATTTGCTGCTTCCGTCGGCTATATAGTTTTTAAGAGACTGGTTTACCAATAAGGATATACCTACAGCAGGAATTTTAAAGTTGACAATAAAATATTTTTCCCAATTTCAATGTCATTAAACATTAAAGGACGGTTTAGGAGCAGTTGTGTGCGTCTTCTACCAAAAACTGTAATTCATCGTTTAATGCACCTATTAGTGCGCATTACTCATGTATCGTGAAAATAGCACAAAATTAAATTACACGCTTAAAAACGTAAAATTTATATGCGTTAAAAATTGTAATCTAGTGACCACGGGAAAATGAAAATTGTATTTAAAAAATATTTATAAGATACTCGCCAGCCTGAAGACTCATTCTGTCACACTCGTAAGACCGTTCATTTTCATCCTCTCTTAAAAATGTATATAACACTTGTATTGAAACTATATATGCAGGGTGAAAAATACTTTCGAAGATGACTCAATTCACATATGAACAATGAAGCGTCACGGTGCATCATTGAAACAAAAAAATATCTTTATGAAAATTTAACGACGGCTTGTAAGATAACGCAGATACATTTTTTTACAGAAAGCCATTATATAGCACGTTAGAAGTTTTTAATATTTCAGACAAGTTTTCGTAATACCAGTCGAAGAAAAGGAGGCCATAGGATTACCAACAACATGGTTGTATTGAAGAAAATAAATTAGTTATCTTCGTGAAATAAAGCAAGTAATGATTTAATGTGATTCGTTTTTAAATTGTCCGTCATGATTTCTGGATATTAAACATCAAAAACCGAAAGGAAAACAAATGAGGAAGTACTGGAGATGGTGAGTGAGGAGAGGGGTTTGTTGAGAGAAATCCCATGGAGGCAGGAAAAATGGATGAAAGGCGTATTGAGCGGTAGTGGAATGTTGAAGAAGGTAATAGAGGGGAGAATGTTGGGCAAGCGAGGAAAGGGCAGAAACAGGATAGGGATGTTGGACGGGATGAAGGGAGGCAAGAAGTACACAGAGATGAAGAGGGACCTGATGTAGAGTAAGTTGCTGGATTGGGTTTTGTTTGGAGTTACAAAATGTTTATTTGATAGTTGTGTCCATCCAAAAACCTACCTTAACCGGTAGATTACCTAATAATAAGTAAATAAAGCATCAAAAATCGAGTGTGCTTACAATACACATAATATATCTTCGCCGGCAATAGTAAATACGGTGGGCAGCTGCTACCCTATGAGTCTAAGAGCCTATGAGTCCTCTGTACCTCAGGGTGTCCGAGTGATAACTCTGCTACATACAGGTCGAATAATTTCCTTTGCATTCTATTATATAGTCAGAAATACACCTTTCGGAGAAATAATGAAGTCTTCAAGTATAGTGAGAAGTTGTATCCTCCGACTTATTTATTTGGCAGTACATGTGCTATTTATATCTTAATTATCAATACAACCTTCAAATCATGCTAATGAAATGACTACCGTAAATTATTCCACAGTATATCAAGCTAGGTAATGCAATGTTATTTTAAATTCATCATCATTTGGAGTGGGGAATTATAAATAACTTTGGAGTAACCACATGCGAAGTCCAATGAACCTTGTATCCGGCACTATTACAAGAGGACTGCATCTGGCACACCTTGCATCAAGCAGTCCTTCCCTCGAACATTTGCAATGAATGCTTCTCAATGTCTGATTAAAAACTTCTCTAAATTTTTTACTATCAATCTGGAAATAATATAAAATTGATTTAAATAAACATTTTCATGATACAGGAGAAAAAGTCGTGCCGTTTTCAATAAGCATCCAAATCGCTTGTAACCAGAATAGCGGATTCTGTTTTATGAAGTTGAATATTTACTAATCCTACTATACAAATAATTTGGCATACAATAATTTTTTTATATTTTTTACAAATATGTTGCTTAGTAAGCAATCAAGTGCTGCACGATCACGTTACTTTCAATTCATTATTATTGACACCGGCACGAGTTTCATTCTGGAGTTAGGTAAATGCTCTTCATGATGTAATTCTGCCAAAAATTTGAAACACTGAAAATGGCAAGGACGACCCCAACCTTAAATAATCTCGGAGGTCGCCGTAATTTTATAAGGAAGAGTGCAATATGGATTCGTGAGAGGGGAAGCCGTGATGCCGTGAGGCGATGGCCTAACCGCAAGTGAGAAGGGGGGGAATAGTCCTCCTTCCCCTTCTCTGTCGGCCTTCTAGAACCATCGCCCCATCCTCGGGTCCGCTCACGTAATGTTGTTCGGCCTTCGCAATTCATTTGTCGGCTCTCGGGCGGGTGTGGCCGCTGCAACGAAAAGAGGGCGGGACGCCCGCTGGCGGGAAACAGCGACAGGGTCTTGTTCCGGAAGCGTGTGGGATGAGGGTGCGGGGAGGGAGAGAGTGGGAGATATTTCTTTCTTTTGCCGCTTAATTCCACATATCCCTATCACTCTCTCGCTGTACCCGCCCCATCATTCCTCTGTCTGTTTCCGCATCACCCTCACACCCCCGCCCTCTCTGCAACCTCCGTCGCTCCCCTCCGGTACCCTTTCAATCCCCCTTCTCAATCTCGGACTGGACATGACACGCCTGTCCGATCATCTTCTCAAAAGGGTTAGCTCACCGATGGCATTAATAGTTCGTCCTCGAAACACCTGCTTCTATCAATATTAAAACTAAATAACGTGATCATTTTTTTATAAAATATCTAAGCCGTAGTCTACCGGGTTAGAGAAGATTTCTATGGACTCCACCACCCATCCTTACTATATACCTTGAACTCCTAAGTTCATACGATACTTTTTGCCATAAATAATAATAAAGAGACGCGAGCTCTTCAGTTCTGTATACTTTCTAATTCCATCAATGCCATTTTTCCTCCCTGTACCTAGCTTACTCAATATTATCCCCACGAAGCCTTCGGCATCAAATTGCCTCTCAGTTTCTCCTGCATTCAACTGTGCTACCTTATAAGAATTTTTTCAACAACTTCCTCTCTTCCCCTACCCCTTCTCCATGCCTGGAACTTTTATTTTCCTTTCTGTCCATTTGAGTTTTTTTTCATTCTTTTTAATACCAAAATCTCAAAAGCCTATAAACCACTGCCATCCTCGTTTCTCAACGATCACATTTCCAATCCATACAAAACTACACACCATTTTCATATTTTAATTAATGATTATATACTATAAACTTCCTGATTTCCTGATAGTCCCGTTACCTTCGTTTTCTTATGATTTATTCTCATTCTACCTCCATCATACTGATTTTGTAAAGTTCTTGTTGACACAATTTAACTTATGCGAAAAATCATGCGTGAAACTTTACTCTCGCGGAAAACTCTTTCATTGCTGAATTTAGAGGTCTATGGGAATGGAATATCACAGCTTCTATTTTAAACAAAGCTTGTATTAATCTCATGTTAACTTCAATGCAGTATATTTTATTTAAGTACGCTGAAACTGAATGGCACATATTATGTGACATATAAATATTATTATGTAAATATTTCATTCGTGCAAATTGCGTTTTTATCAAGATTCGTTACATTTGAACGTTTTAATGAGAAAAAAAGTAGAAAGAGATCTATTGCTTTTCTTCAATGATTATTTACATATACTTAAAAGTATAGAATACTAAATATGATCGCAGTGTCTTTCGTCCAGATAATAAAAAAGTAGAAACTCAGTAATTAAGGCATCTTGAAGTCTTTACAGTGTAACTACATGGCAAACTTTTATTCCCAGAGACATAAATAAAAAAATTCATATTCTAATATATAACTTTCAAGCATCCAACACGTACAAAATAGTTCTATACGTGTAAATGAAATTATATTTTTCGAGTTACCAAAAATGTGTTAAAACTTAATAATATGATTATGCAATTAATTATTCAATTTCTCTAAATTATAGTCATCAGTGAGAGGATCAAGTTAAACAGTTAATCAGACGCAATAATCCCAAATTATGCGGTATCTCAGTCGAACCATACGAGGTGTGTTCAAAACATAACGAGAATTTTTTTTCATTTCGAGGGCTTGGAGAGTCCGATTGTCAAAATTTTTTTATTATGTTGGTATACATGCCCCTGAAGTATGATAAAACTTTCAGCTGTTTTCATTCATGACTTTGTCTGTGACAGCCACTGAGGTTAGACGTGTTTCATGAGCTCGGCGATTTTCGTTTGTTAAAAGAAACGGATCAAATAATTTGTATCAAATTTTGCGTAAAAAATAAAATAAAGTGTAACAAAGTGTGCGAAATCTTAACAAAGGCCTATGGTGAGTCTTATATGAGTAAATCAAGAGTTTACGAGTGGTATGAGCGTTTCCAAGAAGGCCGCAAAAATCTTGAAGATAACGAACGCCCTGGACTCCCCAACATATCA
Organism: Hetaerina titia; assembly: GCA_037158775.1. Taxonomy (NCBI): domain Eukaryota; kingdom Metazoa; phylum Arthropoda; class Insecta; order Odonata; family Calopterygidae; genus Hetaerina; species Hetaerina titia. Next base: position 53,130,512 of record CM073768.1, on the reverse strand, counting down.
ACAATCGATGAAAACGTGGAAAAAGTGAAAGAAATGGTTTTGAACGATCGCCGAATCACAATTAGAGAGGTCGCTGATGGTGTTGGTATATCGATTGGATCATGTCATGACATTTTTTCCAATTTTTTGGGTATGAAACGCGTGGCCGCAAAATTCGTTCCAAAATGGTTTTTGCACCACAATAATGCACCAGCTCACACTTCATTACTTGTTCGTGAATGTTTGGCAAAAAACAATACTGTAACGATGCCCCAGCCTCCATATTTGCCAGATATGGCTCCGTGTGACTTTTTCCTATTTCCAAAAGTTAAGAGAACCTTGAAGGGCCGCCGTTTTACAGCCGTAGATGACATTAAAAGCGCATCGCTGAAAGAGCTAAAGGCTATCTCAAAGATCGAGTTTGAGAAAAATTTCGGGGATTGGAAGAAGCGCTGGCACAAGTGCATAATCTCCAATGGGGACTACTTTGAAGGTGACAACATCAATGTATAAGAATAAATAAATATTATAGTCCGAAAAATTAAAATTCCTGTTATTTTTTTAACACACTTCGTGTAATATCATTTCGGAGAATGTAACTTAAAACGTAAGGTCATTGGGCTACAAACCGAGTTCCTTGACAGTAACGATAAGCGTTATGGCCAAATGGAGCAATTAGCTCTCACGTGAGAGAAGATGATCGAACAACCTGAAATATAAGACAGGGTGTGCTTCTTTAAAGTTATTCTCAATCATTCTAATCTTTTCCTACACTTGTAAAAATAATAACAGCAATGGAAGTATTCAGCTGCGGACGATTTTATCGTTATAGGTAAAGGAGAAATTGAATTTTAAATGTTTTAAGTCAATTCCGTCGTGGAAATAATTACATCACGAAATCATCCATTAAGAAGACAAGACTAGATAGTAGGATGAAAAATCCGTGATTGCTAGTGGTAATTTCTATAATTAGAGGTGCAACTTTGCAAATTAAAGGTCAGGCACACGGACACCATACTTATCAGGCACTGTTCACGGTGACAAAAAGTCTTCGTACTTACTGTGTAGCAAAGATTTAATTCTGAGGGGTACGAACTTGTTGCACTTGCCAGCTTTTTATTTGACTATTTACTGCATTAGTACACCAATGAAGGTCAGTTGACTATCTTAACATTGGAAATAACATCAATCTATTGCGTCGGCGGAAAGTATGCCCCCATTCTGAATTAGGTGAAGGAAAAAGACAGGGATCCTGCCAAAGAGAACCAACCATCAACGCCGTGCGTAAAGTGTGAAGATAAGCAGCCACAGCAGTTTGGGAAGGCAAGCATGGAGATTGAATCAAGGCTAACGAAACATGTAGAGAGTCCCCCGAAGTTTGGATAATATCCGATTATAATATATCAAATTAGGGATAACAAGTTATAATGCAATAACGTATGGGCACTCGTGAGACTAAACCAAAACGCAGACACTTTCGGTCCATCCCTGCCGTTCGGTCTGCCAATTATAAAACTACAAGCTCTTCAATATAAATCTCTTACTGTGCGTTTTAGGAAAATACTAAGAATAAAGACATCCTTCTAGAATGAGATGTTGTCAGAGCTGCCTATCCATAGGTCACATGGTAGACTTAATGATACAAAAGCTTTTAATAAAACACAACGATATATTAATCAGATGCCTCTTAATTATACAGTAAAAAATTTTTCTCACACCATTGGTTCAAATTAATTTCATTAAGTGGTAAATAGTTTCAATGGCAAATTTTTTATGGCTTTGAAGCTATTTCTTACGCATGAAAATTATTGAATACTCGTACATGGTGAGCCCATTTTATGGGATAGGTACCGTTGATTTACGTATTCTTTTAATGGTGATTAACAATTATCCGTCAATTACTCTTGATCTTCAACAGAAGAGGTAAAAGCATTAATTTTTCCGCTGCCATTTAATCTCAAAGAAAGCACCAGAAAGAGATAAATATGTGTGCTTGTTACAATCGATGGTAAATTATTATGGCAAAAATTCGCATTTCTGTACGTTATAGCAAGTTTGCATTTATTTTGTATCACATTATATAGCGTTATGTATTGAATACTTAGTTCATTCTATACGCTGTAGAAGGTCCTTTTTCATTGTTCTATCTCCTCGTAAATTTGTGTTGACCAAAACGATTTCTCTGTGTAAACTTTCTTAGAACACATACACACACATGTGTGTGGGTGTGTGTGTGCATAATATTTATTGCACTCGGATAATAAATATTCCACACACAGAAACATAAACTATAAGAGTGTTTGGAATTATTTTCAGTTAACTTCTCATTTCATTTTCCGATCGCATATCTTCTTATACACGTACGGGAAAGCTCCATACACCTTTAGTTCATTCGGCTGATGGGGAAAACTCTCCACTGTTAACCCGCAAGGCAAAGATACCAGCGTTCCGCCACGGCTCCCGTCCTCTTTTTGTCTCTCCACGCTACATACACACCCCCATTTTTTCCGATTTTTACCATAGCTCTTTCCGCTATGCCCTCATCTCCGCCGCCTCATCTCTCCATCCATCTCCCCTCCCTCACCGCCTCTCCACCGTCCCATTCTGTCCAGGACGACTATTAATGCCACCCTATCTCCCTATCGCACCTCCCCCCTACCCGCTTATGCGTGTTCCGCGGTCGGGTTGTTGATCAACCTCTCCCCTCGTGGGACTGGTAGCACACAGCACAATGGCTGCGGAGCGCTGATGGAAAGGGTGGGGTTCGCGGAGTTTGAAGGGGGTTGTGCGCGTGGAGAGAGTGCATAGAGGCTCAAATCATCGGATTGCGAACAATCCGATTATTTTTCGACTCGTTTGCTGAGGGGAAGGGGAGGTGAGACAGAAGGATGACGTCGGAGAGAGATGCTCGGCAAATTGAAAAGCGAATGTTATCGGGACCCCATCCATCCGGGTTCTGTCCATAGATAACTCGTCTATGTCATTTGATTCTAATTGGGAGAGGGAAAGGAGCCGTGGTTGGGCGAGACTGCATCGAATTAGGCATTTCGCATTCCTCGCTTTTCACTTTCATGCCGTCGGCGGTAATGGCAAGGCGCGACGCGGTTACTCCGCTGAAGAACGAAAGAGCGTCTCCATATTAACCAGTACAACCACGGCGAAACGAATTCGTACATTATTTCGTGTTGTTAGTACACCTATATGTATCAATTGAGAACATATTACATCAAAGTTGTGTGGCTGAGAATTTGTATATGGAAATGAATACGTTCAGCTGCGTGTTTGACAGTGGCTTAAGAGCTACTTCGAATAATCAATTTGTTTTGTTTTCATTTCCAAGATGTGGCCGATTTTGTATCACACTACTGCCCAATATCGATTAAAAACAATCATTTATGATACATTAAAATAACGAAAAATCAGTCTTACCTTCAGTCTTTTTGTGAGGTCATAATGTGACATCATGTTGTTCAATATTCATGGTACTTAAATCAGATTACTGGCTTGAGTTTGAATTCTAAAATTTATATCTCTACCGTGTATATACATATATATATAAGACACAAGGATATCTCTAAGCAATTAGCGAATAAAACTAGCAAAGTACTTCAATTATCACCCAATTTCTTTATGGAGGGATAGGGGGCTCGCATTATAAATAATGAATTTATTCCTACAAAACTATTAGAAACTGAAACTATATGTTATCATGCGAGTTTCTTTGCAATTGAGTGCTCGTATTACCAAAATTACAGTGATGATTTTGTACCCACATGAATGCGAATGAAAATTATGTGTGAATGTTATATTTTGATGATTATGGCTAATAAACTTTCTTAAGGGGCTGTTTGAAGCCAGATTAAGCAGTAGTAAAATCAACTAAATTCTGAGTTACATTTTAAATTTACCATAAACTCTTATACACGTGCACACTAAATTATCTCATTGGTTTTCTTGCTATTTGTGAAGAGTTAAATCTCTCCTCTCCTAGTTTAATAATTGTTTATTTCGGGGTGTACATCATTAATACTTATTTCCCTTTACTTCGATCTCTGTTTATGAGTCATCAATTCAAATGACATTAAATATTTAAATTTCATAATCCTATTGTCATGGATCAGCTAATGACAAACTACGAACTAAAATTAAGTTAAAAATTACATTCTGCTAAATTTCAGAGCATGAGCAAATTATATTTTATTCAATGTGAAATAAAACGAGAAAAATGTACGATCTTGGTTTAGGACCGTATCAGCACTTCTTTGTTACTAGCCAGAGGAAAAAAACACAAAGGTCAAGAAAAAATACCCTTTCTGTATATTTTAAAATTTATCAAAAAACAAAAAGATTTTTTTTAAATTTTCTACCAACTTTCTTATGTCTTGAGTCGCAAACTCGATAGCCAAGCAAAAACATTCGAGAGTTACCTTAAATATTGGGATGCCGAAGGTATCGAAATCCGATTTCTACGCCCGTCTTTGAATTCCTCTCTTCCTAGGGCACATAAAAAAATGGCAGATGTGAGGAATGCTGTGTAAAATTCAAAGTAAGCTCCTCCTTCTTGCAACTTTCGGAACACAGTCAAAGTAAAGTGGAAGTAAAAATTCAAATTTAAAATAAATAACCGAAACACACGATAGCACACATCCCCCTATTAGGATGTGGCCTATAGTTACGAGTATATCTGAAATATAGGTAAGTGAAACCTTCCCCGTAGTCTAGTGCATTAACCACAATTTACGGCGAGATTTTCGGCTCTGGTGCAAGTCTCCGCACAATAATGAATGATTGAAATAGACCACTTAATATTATGAGAGGGTACCAGTTAATTTATTGGGGAAAGATAAAATCAATGCTGTTTCCCTTTATGGTTGTTGATTTCATTAGCATCATTTCTCTTGCAATCATATTTGAAGAAGTAGCTTTGAAATACAGGTTACTTTTCAGAATGTCTCCATTTTTTAAATGTTTTTCTCCATGGATAAGTTTCGCTCACCACTAAAAATACACTCCAATCATTGCAGTATACCTTTTCTAATCTTTATTCTAGAATATCTAGCATCGATAAAAATAAGAGTTTAAATGAATAGCTGATAAATCGGAATGGGAAAGCGTAGTTCCCTCTAGCAGTCAAAGAAACATATGGAATACACTAATTAACATACAGACTACTTATTTAATATGCTGGAATGCTTACTTGAGGCCGAAATGATAGAAAAATCGAATAAGGGGAAACGGCTAGTTCTTCTCTTTAAATCATTCAAAAATATTAATAGAAAAAATTATCCAAACCAATTTTCAAAATTTTTTCTGCTTCAAAGCAAGTATATTATTTGCAATTTTGAGCTTTAAGTCCACTAATTTCAATAGTGTTATCAATTTAAAATATTAAGTGAAAAATTTAACAGTAAACAATTATTTATTAATAGAGATAGAAAGTTATTTACGTTCCAATTTATATATTTCGGAGAGAAAGTGGACGAAAATTTATTAAAATAAATACTATAGGGGAGTTTCAAGAAACTGTAAAAGTAACTTTAACGGAGTCACCCGCTATCTGTGGCGCGTCGCGCACGACTACGAATGCCTGTGACATTGTATGTACGGTATTTCGTCACAACATCTTGTTCCTTTAAAGCCCCCAAAATTTCAGAGTGTAAGAGGACGTCTCGGTAGCTTAAGTGGTTAAAAGCACTCGGCCGGATATCGAGGGATCCGGGTTCGAATCCCGGTCAAGGCGAATGATTTTTACTCTCTGAAATGGTTGCATTATACTATTGGGGAGGTCATTTGCGGTCATGATAACTGAATGGCATTAAATATGAACCAAGCATTTTACCAAAACCCTTCAATCAATCCACAAGTATACAATGGCAAGTACAAAGTAAGACAATGGCTTCTCTTCGAAGAATATTTGTCTTTTTACGACCTTTACCGCGAAACCATGTTTTAAAACCACGTGATTGTAATTGGGTATGAATATCAATAAGAAATGTTAATATGTATAAGAAATATCGTATACCATACTATATCCTTAAGCACTGTTAACTATAATTAGCGAATTGGGGTGCGAACTAATATTTATTTTAGAAATAGGAGAAAAAAATCTATTCATTCGGTCGTCAGAATACAGGTCAAATTAAGTTTATGACCCTCTTTTAATGCTCGCCAATATGAAAATGATATTAATAGAATGTTGGCACGAGTTATTAAATTTCGGGTTCAAAAATAATGATTCAGGATTATACCTATTTGACAAATGTGGAAAATATCCCTATCAATTTCCCATACTGTTTAAAATAATTCTGAGCTGTTGGAAGGCTATTCAAAAAAGACAAGCTCCAGAATAGGAGCGTTTAAAGCCTTTAACTCACAGAAACTCTGGCGTCAGTTGGCGACAGCTGTGGAACGAAATCCCTTTTTCGTCCAAAAATCAGCCGGAATTTCATTTCCAAAAAAATTTCAAAGTTATTTCCATTCATCCTTTGTTTTTCTCTTCTCTTTTAATCCTCCTGAGAAATCAAAATAGAAGAACTTCGGGTAGCAAAATCTGCATATTTTCAAGAGCAAAGTGTTTCGGTCTTCTCGCGAATTTATTGCCGTGCAGTGTGGCATGTTGCTATTAAATTTAATACGTGAATATTAAAAAAGTTTTTTTCGATGCAGTTAATACATGGATTAGTGGAATTGGGAAGTTACAACGGGTTTGGGGGTCCGGCGTGGAATACAATTAATTTTTGGCTATAAATAAGTCTTTTTACACTAACAGTGTGATTGATGTAGAAAGCATCATTATGCTGTTATTTCACTACAATATTACCAATTCCACTTACTTGGCTACTTTTTGCGCAATAGTATTTGATTTTCCATGCTTTGAAATGGACAGGTAACTGCGAAATCCAAAGAAATAAGAAACTACTAATAAATCGGTGCAATAAGATCCCAGACCCGAGTTTCCACGTACGCTTTCCGTTTTGCATTGTGAAAAGATTAATGGACATAAAGCTGAGGAATTAACTGAACTTTTAAGTTTAATTCAAGGTTAATGACTAGACAGAAATTTTTTATGGCGCTTGTTAGATTTCCTAATGAAAATTAATGAGGACTTTTATGGCAATTCAGCGAAAAGAAGTGTAACTTATTCATCATCACTTAATGTTAATTTATTTTTGACTTTTTGTGAGAAGAAAGTCCCTGATGAGTCCCTTTTTGAAATCTTTTCGGAATTAAGAGCGATAAAATGTAATTCTATAAGCGAGGTTAAATCAAATAATAGTCCAGTCCATGTTTTTTTCAAAATTTTCAAAACAATCTAACGCTATTCTGATAAAATTTGTAAACAAATTTGGGACTCGATATCAGTAGCTAAAGGGATGAAAAACCTTAAGTCGTGCGGGTGTTTCCATGTTGAGTTCATTGATACATTGAATTTCAGTGGGCAAGAAAACTATTAAATGATAAAATTTTATGAAAATGAAAATACTGAACAACAGCACGTGCCACTATCGCTCAACACTCCCTACGTAATTACCAAGGTCATATGACCACCCGAGAGAAAATACTAAGGTAAAATTATATAAAAAATAAATATTTAAAAAATTTGAATGATGGCAGTTAATGGTAAATTTTAAGCTCCAAAAACAAAAATGTACGATACAAATAAAATAAATGTTGAACACTGTTATTCACGGATAAAAATTATTTGTTACTGTTAGCCTTATTTTTAGAACAAATTTCTATAATATTTCCCCGATACTTCATCCAACATAATCTCATGAGACTAACCCAAAGAAATATCTGTAAGAGAATTAATAAGGAAGACTGGTGCTGGAATGTAATATGTCTCCAAAAAGGAGTAAAATATCGGCTGAGTTCGAGCCCAAGCAAGATGTCACTTATTAGGTAACCTGAACCCGTGGGAGGGACCCTATTATCAGCCTTTGGAGAACGTAAGCTTCACGCAATGAGAGAAAGGAAATGAAAATTCCACCCGTATGCCCGGATAAAAAAAATTCGAACCGCCTTCTTTTCCATGGAAACTTTAATCCTATCATTGGGTAGTAATAATCTCCTCAGCTAATAAGAGCTCCCTCCACGACCCCTCCCTCCACCCACTCGACATTAATAAATGGAGAACATTAGACTGTTGATGTCATACATGAATGATGGCATCCTTTCTTTATGAAGGGCCAATGTATTGTGGGTTGGCGGTGTCACACACGGGCCCATGCTTCCCTACTACTCGGAGGAGGAGTAAAATCGATCCCGTGGAATAATCCAACTAATTACGGAGTGAAGTGGTGTTATTTACGCCCGACGCCCAACCCCTCCCTCCTCCAGCCCCCCACCCCGCCCTTAACACCCTAGTGTATCCCTCCCTCCTGCAACCCCTCCCTTCTACTTCCATGACAGCTCTTCATTGACAAAAGGGGCAAGAGGGGGAAGGGCGATGAGGGGCAAGGGGGTCCGAGGCAGTTCCTTGGCAACCAGAGCGTCCCCCGCGCGAGCCCCCCCCCCTCTTCCTTCCTTCCGTCGAGCGTCTCGGTAATCATCGTGGAGCCGCCCCGCGCTCCCCTCTCCTTCTTCCCCCCTCCGACCGCTAAACCGAACAAGTTTCTAAGCGCAGCATTAATCATTTCTCTCAGCGACACCTTATGAAGCGAGACACCGGCACACCGAGCGAAGGGAACCGAAGGAAGCAAATATTTGGCGCCGTGAACGGAAATGAAATATGAAAATTGGAAATTTTGAGAGCCCAAAAACGATAACTTCATGTGACCGCAGTTGCCGCTTTTGCGTGATGAATTGTTACTGCTGTTCCCTTTACATTTGACTTCTGTATTCATTAAAATACATTATGAACACAAATATTTTGTTTCCCATCCGTAGTTTTATACAGAGATATTTTTCTTTCTTCCACAGAAAACAGTTAGTAACATGATCACTTCGGAGTAAACTACAATTCTCTTTCATGGAACCGTTCCTCCTTTTCGTTTGTTTTCAGTTTGGATGATGAATGCAGATATTACCTAGATAAACGTATCTAAATCATTAGAAAATACCTCCCCAAAGAGCTAATAGCCATCACAAGCTAATTGAGCTATGGACAATTTACCAAAGTTTTCTATGGTAACCAATCAATAATTGAATATTATCAGCCAATTAATAATTTGTAATAAATCATTATAGCGTTAGAAAAAATGAAGATCATATGTAAAAATACTGGAGCCTTTTAAAAATACTGTACGCTAGTTGGAAAGCATATCAATTAAATCGTACAGTTAAATGGCTGTAATCGAAAAATTGACTGAGTAAACTGTGTTTAGTTTAATTGAGAGGTTATTTACACCTATGACCGATCTAATGTTTTGAATTTATGGTAGTTTCCTGAGTCAAAATTGAAAAAGATATCCACCGCATGGCCACTTGAATGGTTTTTTCCTTCCTTTACCTTTAAGATAATTTAAATCTGTGGAAAAGTACAAGTCTTTCTTTTTAGTATGGATATTAAATACTTCCACGAAGTGAAGCCTGAAAAAATTGAATATAGTATATTAGGTGGACGTCTTATGAAATATTCTCGAAACACTGCTTCACGCGGCACTAAACCATTAGTGAAATCGTAGAACAGATAGTTACAAGTTAATGTTCCTAATTCGTATATGCGTAAAAAGTGTGTTCTAAAGATTTAAATGGACCCTGTAGATATTTTTTTAATCATACTCTACAAAAGCATTCAAACTACAAAACTCTGTAGATCAGCGCACTGAAATACTGGTCAGAGCTTTTTAAAGGCATATTTTATATGGTTTATTTAGTTCAACTAGCCTAAGCAATGTGTACTTTAATCAACGTCATTTGGAGTAGTAAATACTCAATAATAAAACACTAGCTTGATTGGTACCTTGGCAAAAAAAAGTTTAGTCACCACTATCAACCACCTCCGACTATAAGGTAGTGCCTCGTCTGTAAATACGTACTGTCACACCAAAGATTACAGTCTTATGCTTCAGTCGTATGCTGACACACCAAAGATTATAGTATTTCCCATGGTTTCCCAAATATTTCATCAGTTTGAAATTTCAATAGTACAAGTGATAACTGATCAATAGGAAAATCTAAATTGTCAACATGATTTGAAATCGAAAAGAGCCTACAACATTATTCCTAAAAGACGTATTCTTACATACTGATTCATTTTGAAGAGCTAATATGTAAACATAGCAAATCAAAACTTTTCTATAACGAGCCCCCAAACTGGTTTTAATTTATAACACTCTTGAATTATTTAACAATTATACAATAATGAATAATAACTATTATAGCAGTCCAGCAAAAGAACATTCCTTATGAACGCCGTCTCTTTCCTGAATGGGAAACAGCGGTATTCTACGTTCAATGGGCCACAGAGTCACATAGTGATGTTGCAATATCCGTCGACCATTGAGATAAACATTGCAACGTCGCCGAGGAAGCGCATGGATATTAGGAGATTTAATGCTTTGTTTTCTTCGTAGGCTTCATAAATTCTCTTATAACTTCACCAAGCGTTGGATAATAGGTGAAAATTGATATTCTGAAGAATTCTCTGAAACAAATAACTTGTGCAAACTGTAGAAACCCTAATTTAAAAGGTCTTTTACTGACTAACAAGTCAAATTTAGATCTACTAAGTCACGCAACAAAGGGAAATTCGTAAGATATTTTGGAATGAATGGGAAGATTAATTAAATCTTAATAGAAACAACATTCTACAAAATAAAATCACGTACCAAATATTTCGCCACTAAATCATATTAACATTACTAAGCTTTGCGTGTAAATGTAGTTCACGGGATATTTTTGGTGGTGTGGACCTATTAATATTTCAATCGGATCAATGATAACGGTTACTATACCCCTCCCCTCTCAAAGAAAAGTATTTAGAGAAAAAGGTTTCGTGGAAAAACCCTTGTGTTTACTGCATAAAATTATTTTGCATTCGAAAGGCAGATTAAATAAAAATTGAATTCATTCATCAATTTTCTTCCTACCTACCTCCTTTTATCGCTCTCTTCACTTCATGTGTTTTTCCCACGATAATGGCTTCCTTGCCATTCGAGTGCTGAAAAGAAATCAGCATTTGATTACAGACCTTTCCTTTATTTTTTATGGCAATCAAATCAATATTCGTGTTGTGGTGCATGTGCAGTATATCGCGGGTAAAATAAAACGGGTAAAATAGAATTGCCAAAGATATTTCGATCCTCAAGTCAAAAATAAAGGTGTCATGCGTGTGGGCTTGTTAGCAATTTAACTACCTGAAACATATTATCCCATATCATCGTGGGACAAAAGAAAATTAAAATAACGATCTTCCAAGTAGTAGGTGAAGACCGCATCTTCTTATTTGTGATTAGTGGTACGGTAACATATTATACATATATATATATATATATATATATATATATATATATATATTCTTGTCGCTTTCTTACTTCACGGCGAATGATCACGAATTTCAAACGAATAGCAAAGTCTTTGCTAAGCGTTCCAAACGCCTTAAAACTTGGAGAACAAGTGCCTCATAGCACGCGAAATCCATATCCCTGAAATTCCGGGCGCACGTCATCGAAGATTCCATTAACACTTGCGATACCATGTTAGCACATGGCTTGATTTCCAAGATTACTTAGCCATGCCGCGTGAAGTAGTTTTGGGCGTAAGCGAGAAGAAACGACTTTGAGCACAACGTCAAACTAGTCACCGAGAATAGGAATGCGTGATCGGTTAAGTACAGAGGATTAATTTGCAGATTTTATTTTGAATAAAATTATCAGCTAACCAGACTTTTGACAAGGTTTTTTTCCTATACTATTGTCAATAACTGTAGATATTGCTTTATTTATCTCAGATTATTTCTTGAGAAGCGGCTTTGATAATGCACCATGATATCCTAACGACCAAATTTTTTAGTATACTGTTAGCTTCATCGCGGTCAATGCCGCAAGAAATTATGTTCGGTATCTTCTAAATAATAGGTATAAATACATTATTAAGATACATCAATATATATGTATATATATATATATATATATATATAGATATATATATATATATATATATATTCAAACTAGAAAATCCCGCCATACGGCGCACAAATATTCATTCAAACATAGAAATAGGTATAAGGAAAGGGGATAGGAAAACACATAAAAGGCGAACACAGGACAAGGAAATATGTTTACTTTCGTGATCTGCTCAAAAACCGCCTTCCCCACATGTCCTGTGTTCGCCTTTTATGTGTTTTCCTATCCCCTTTCCTTATACATATTTCTATGTTTGAATGAATACATATATATATATATATATATATATATATATATATATATATATATATATATACATACATACATATATACATATATATATATATATACGTATTAGAATTTAAGCGACTACAACTGCAGTTGAAGTATCTTAGCATATATATAACTCAAACAGCAAATTAACGTAAGAACTAACTCCCGTCGTAGAATTCAAACATCTTTTATCTTTCATGGCCAACTTATGTTCCCTATCCTGACCCAGCTTAATGTAGCTAATTATACTTGGATCCTCAATTATATAATAATATAAATTCATTTTGCAGATAATAAATATGCTATTTGCTGGTAAAATGTGGAACACTTTCAGATTATTCGGCCTGGGTGTGGTAAAACTCAAAACTATGAGGCTGGGGCAGAAAATACCATAACACTATTCAAAATTTAAAGAAAAACCACAGAAGGAGGTATTATATGGAGAGGGATTTTTATCCTGCGCTGGTAGAGTATGGCAAGTAACTATATGAGTAATAGACCAGTGACATGAGAGTTTAGACTGTTCTCACGAGCTTACCAACGAATTCCTTAAATCTCATGAGAAAGTTCCGTCTTGGCTACTTAAACGAGGGAATTATTAGATCTTATTTGTGTAAATTGCAGAGATTTCGAACGGATGATAATAGGAGTCAATAAGAAATGCTTTATCTATAATCTTATTCTCGTGAAAAAGGATAGAGCGATAACAACTCGGCATATTTCATCAGAAAACCTTTGAGTTTCCCACTCATGTTTTACATAAACAACGGAATTTGATGAACCATTGCATTGATATATTAAATCTATACAATGTTTTACCTATTGACCTTAGAATTAGGTACGTTTGAGAATCATTTCGCGCGCAAAATAATGAATAATTAGTATCACTAGAATAATAATTATCTCATCACGTAATCTCATGCTTAAAGTTACATTCTTAACCGCTACATCTAGATCATACGGTAAACGATGTATGACATTGGATCCATAACTTTTTATTCAACAATATTAATTCATTCTCAGGCATCATTAGCACATCATTTCTCAAATGAGGGAACATCGCACCATTTTTTTATAGCGCATTTTTCAACCGAAAGCACTTTCAAACATCGTATAGCGTGCACGTAATCCCTCACATTCATACCCATCTAATATCAAAAATGAAAGAAAAAGGCTATAAAATAACTCTAAGAAGATTCGTTTAATGTAATGACCACGACAGCGGTCAAAAATTTTAAGGGATGAAATGAAGCAGAGCTTATTGACCGATTGGTCTAGGAGCACTAGAACTTAGCAATATGGTTAATGAATAAAACATAATTCTCCCATTTTCCAGTGAAACTATGAAAATAAACATCAAATGGTACCTTAAACTAATAGTAAGGCTTATCAATCAAAATGATTTCCGTGTATACTGTATTGGGATTGAATTATATATCAAAATATTTACATATTTTAATAATATTTTGGCGCTTTCGTTTAAGTTATGTTATAGATATGGAAATACTAACTAAGCATTCCTATACATCTTGGCTTCGCCTAATAATGCAAAACCTGACAAGCCTTACCATAATAAATCCTTGTCAAATGTAGCATACTTTCTATCGCTCTTCTGTCCGTTCAACTTGCTTATCCTTTTCTACTCCCTACGCGACTTGCCTAATATTCTTCCCTCTATCACAGACTTCAGCATTCCTTCCCCAATCAAAATTGTCCCCATCCACCTTTCTTGAATTCTATAGATTTCTCTAAACAATTATCCCTCCTCCTCACACTTTGTCAAGTACTTCGTTTATTTTCCTTTCCTTCCATTTTACCTTTCCAATCCTTTTCCACACTCACGTCTCAAAAGCCTCCAGGCTACTATTATAATCTTGTTTTAATGATGATGCGTTCGTGCGAAAAACACGCTTCATATGGAAGTTCTTACTCATCTTTTGTTAACATCCTCACCCAAGGTCTCTATCATCAACTCTCTTTTTTGTGTGACAGCTTCTTTGCTTTTATTGCCATGCCTTTGCGAGTATTTTCTGCGAGCATATGTCCCATCTACTTTGCAATTTCGGTAAAAAACATTTAACACATATGTACACACAACTTAATATATAACCACATTATACAAAGTACTTGTACTGTACTTTTTTGCGGGAATATACGGGAATTCTGCAGTTTGCTAAAGATTGGCAATTACTCTTTCATTCTTTAGTATCCCCTAAGATACATACATTTCAAATGTAAAAAACATTCGCCATGACCGGGATATCGGTCAAGTCGAATGATTTTTGCACTTTGAAATTGTCGTATTTTAATGCAGCTCATCGGATGTGTTAAGTTATTACCTAAGTTATTTTCGGGGTATCTTCCGCAGTTCTTTGAATATCTCCTAAGTACTCAAGAGATGAATACGACCTATACCGAAACGGATCCAAGTTAATTGATGGCTTTTAAAATATGCTAAAATAGTTTTTACCAGAGATAAATTTCATTAGGACGGGCTTTTATTAACTATTCCAATTATTATTGTTACTAAGATGAGAAACAAAATGTAGAAGGTATAAAATTTATCTTTGTTTCGATCAACCATAGTGTTTTCTTACATTTGCCTGCATAGATGGCTTTTAAATATCACCCCGATGCATGAGAAAATAACGTTTCTTAAATATTATTTCGAAGTTTATATGTATTTATCTCCAATCTGATATTAATTATTAAGTTCGATGTCTTTAAATAACATTACATTGCTGTAACTATTAGTTTGCATTTAGCCATGAACCGACCAATTTGTTTTAGCTATTGACACAATTTTCTAAAACTTAAGTCTCACGGTTGCCTAGTGGTGCTTTCATTATTAAATGGGTGTGCTTAGGATCACTCTCTACTTTGACAGGCTATAAATTATGTAAAATAAATTATGAAAAAGATGAAATATTATGCTGGTACACTGTTAACCATATATTAACTGGCGGCTTCAATTGACGAGAGAATTGAATTGAGCATTAAAATTAAGCATGCATGCAACAACATTCACTAGCATAGGAGACAATGATCGCTTGGGTTTTTTTTGGGTATTAGCCATTCCGTATTCACACTCGGTGAGCACCATCTTTCACTCTTGATGCAAAAATTTTTACCTTAGAAGCATATTTGCTCCAGAGTCCAGGATTCCGAAATGTATTGCCTAATGGCCTTAATTCAACCAACAGCATCCAATTTTAATTCTTTAAAGTTCTGATGGACTCTTCTTCTTCCAAATTCCTCTTTTCGTTAGCAACGTATTTTTCTGTTGGCCTTACTCGTGGGACCTGCCCCTCTATTATGAGCCAAACAAAAACATCGAGTCTCAAAGTACACCTGATACATCTCGTTCCCAGAGTGGCTAGTATAGTGCTCCATATTTTCCTCGTCTTTCTTACTGTCCTTTCAATCTTCCGAACCCACCTCCAAGCACCAGTTTCGAAGTATCATAATCCCCTTTGGTCTACTTTTCTAATGGCTCAAGTCTCTGTTCAATCGAGTGCTACGCTCTACAGAATCGTTTTCACGAACTGCTTTATTTCCTTTGCAAACGCATTTCCTTTGAGCATAATAGTAACAACTTCACCGTAAAAGTCTTCTAAGCTTGAGCTATTCTGAGCTACATACCTTCCTTCCTAACTTCTCCTCTGCCATAGCTAGCAAGGTAAGTAAAAAATTCCACTTGTCCTAATTTCTCTCCTGGTAGCGCAACATCTGAATTTATCTTTTCTTGTGTCCTAGTATCTAAGTTTTTTTCCTATTGATTTTCATGCCATATCCTTGAAGTACTTGACCCATTACTTTCAAGTATTCCAGCGAATCTTCTCCATTCGCTGCTTATGCCGCAACGCCATCTGTAAAACGGAGCACGTTTATCCCCCCCCCCTCCGCATACAACCCAATGTTTTCCATTCCTATTCTTAGATTTTTTTAAGAACGTTCTGTGTTTGTTTCTATTTTACTCTTATCTTTAATTTACAGTTTGGAGACATGCTTCGGGTAGACTTTTGAAAAATTTACACTAAGTATAATGATATGAATTATAGATACTAATGGTTAGATTCCCGTAATTTTATCCAATTTTTATAATTCTTGGTAAACAAAAAGTACCTATGAGATCCCTGTAGTATGAATAGTGAATATAATTATAGCTCATTGCCAAAATTCGAATAATAATGGTCATGTTTAATGAATCTAAAATTTTTTATTTGAGGTTCCAAATACGCGAACAGTTAGTTTACGAGTTGGTATTAGTGGTATTGAAATAAATGTAAAATTTTGAAAATATATTGTCAACGGTATTTATAAAAAATACTCATATAGGCTTGTATGTCTCCTCGAAAAAGCGTATCAGTCTTCGTTCAGGAGTTATAACGCAATACAGTACATTCATTTATAAAATGGTATCTCGCTTTTCCTTTCTCTAAAGAGACAAATGAGCACTCGGCTGGGCCTTTGATCAATAGGGCTTTCAAACGCGAGGCTGAAATCGAATCAATCTAGTCCAAAATTTGATCATTCTGACGGCGACCAGTCAGACAGCCAATATTGGCAGAAACACCACGTCACTCCAAAAGTGGGAAATCTCTTGCACGGGAAATATTTCGCAGCGCAGATGGGGAAATACTTAAGAAACTTTGTGTTTGGAGAGATTCATTCCAGCAGTTTTATATCAAGAGTGATTTAGATTTTCTTATCTTTACGCTAATTACTGTTAAAATATTGATTTTTTACCTCGGTCACGACCATTAATTATCTAATACAGTACGTAAAAGGCTTCCCAAAAGAGGGCATCGAAGCTCGCTTTAATCGCTACGACTTCGACGGATGTGCTTCACTAACAATATTTTAAAAAGCTCATGATGCATCAAGCTCCGCTATCTTGCGCATGAAACTCACATTATGAAGCATGTCTCGCTAAAATATTCTGATGATCATGCAGTGAATTTCGTAAAATTGTGGCCACTTAACTTTCACATCCTGCCAAAAACCCCTTGTATCGTTTCTTCTCTGATGTTATAAGTAAATAATCCATTTTATGATTTCATTAATTTCTGGAATCTCGAAAGCTTTTAAAGAATTCCTAGACTCAACTTTACCACTATGCCTCTTCACCATCGTAAGCATGGAAGATCCAACGCTATTTAATAGTGTTTAGTGAATTGGTAGCAAAGATTTTTAGAATAGCAGCCTTTATATGGCAGGTGCAACCCTTTAAGTTCTGCCCAGAGAATTTAAGAGTTAAATATCTCTGTCAAAACAGAAAGTTTTGCCAGCAATTCTACTTCAGTTTATATAAAAGTAGTAGTCACTATGTGATTAAAAACCCATCTAATAAATACTAATGGTTTTTTACGCATTGATATTTATACTGTCCCCAAGATAAAAGGAAATATTTTATTGAAAACCTTGAACACTTCGTTCCAAATTTCGGTGAGTAATTATCGTCACATTTCATTTCGAAATTATCATGAATATACAATTAAACGGTAAATTAACTAAGATATGTTTTTTTCAGTACCACCTATTAAAAGAGCTACAAAAGATTACGAATCTAATTTTTTAATCGGCTTATGAATGTTACCAATAAAAATTACAATTTAAAATAACAAAAATCAAAAGGTTTCTATAGCAGCGCATTAGTCACCTGAACAAAATATAAATAAATAGGAAAACACTGTCAATTGAGTTTAAGAAATCGATGAAAAAGTTATATTTTTTTTCGGAAAGTTTTTCTCGGTAACAAACATTGTAGTCGTAAAAATAATTCGACGTTTTGATTTTACCAAAAGTGATAAAACGTTTTTTTAAGTGTAAATAAAACCTTTACTATGACTTAAAACAATTTTTTCTCTCAATGAATTCTAAATTTAAAACCAATTGAAATGTTATCCCAAAAGCACAAGTGTAATCAGTAAAACATCATTTCTGTCAGGTACTCGGCCAAGAAATTCAAATGAGTCCCAAAATAGGGATATCCGCGTGACTGAATGCCATGAATTATTTTTTAAAGTGTCATTCAACTTATGTAAATTCAACCTTGTACCAATAGTTCGAGAAAATATGAAAGCTACATATTTCAGACAATGCAAAATAATCAAACATCCTTTGTAAGGCTGATTATAAATATGACTAACTTAATAAATAAAACAGTTTCTGGCGTAACTTGGTGGAAAATCTTCATACTGACTTTTAATGATCAAACCACTTTACTTTTCCACATAAACTTTTTAATTTTTACTACCCAGGTTTCGTTATAACATAACATCGTCAGGTAAAAATTGACAAGTCCAACACCGTATATATACATATCTCTGGGCGGAGGGGAAGAGGAGGGAGAAAAGAAAGGATTGGTTGAGCTATGAAGAGGGGGGCTAAAAGTCTATGGTTTGAGGCGGATAATATTATATAATTAGCTGGAAGGATATGGTCAATACAATGTTTGCAAAACACGAATTACGGGGAAGATGTTTTGACCAACGATTTTCTTTACCCTTCACATTCCCCGTTATTGTTTTTTCCCTCACCCCCTGCCAGCTCACCTGAAACCAAGTGAGACTTTTTCAACAATGTAGCGACTCCTCCCAACTCGCTACTGAGTCACCTAACTAATTACTAAGTGCCGTTCTCCCAGTTCATAATAATCATTTCCCTAATCTTCTGCCAACTAATCTGATGTCAGGTGGGCTTTTTGCATCTGATGTCAGGTGGGCTCAACCAGTCCTTTCTTTCCTCCCTCCTCTTCCCCTCCGCCCAGAGATATGTATTTATACGGTGTTGGACTTGTCAATTTTTACCTGATGATGTTATGTTACAACGAAACCTGGGTAGTAAAAATTAAAACGTTTATGTGGAAAAGTAAAGTGGTTTGATTATTAAAAATCAGTATGACTAACTTATTTTTCCTTCAGAATTAACGCAATTTTATAGACCATAGTTGCTTAAAAACATTCATATTCTAATTTATTTATACTTTCACCGTTGTCATCTCTATAAAAATTATGCATTTGACTTCCTTTTTGTGTGTAATAAATGTTTACTACTAGGCATAAACAATCAACCCTTTGACTGAAATCGTGACAACGTATTGAAATTGATTATTCTTTATATGTTGTGGGACGATAAATACCTTCACCCAAATGAATATCATGTATTATTTCTGTTGTAATTAAAACGACCGTATCATCAAAATTATAAAGCCACATTTGTAATGAAATAAGTGGTACATCGAAAATCGCTTCAAATTTTCAATAATCATTTTTCTTAATTAATCTGTGCATCGAATTTTTGAAACTTTATGCAGGTATAAATAAAATTATTAAGTGAAATTCGACTAAAAATATAGTTTAAATTGTGAAATTTTACGACAAATTGTTAAGTTAAACAAAGAATTGGGAAACCCTACTCAGTAATTTTATTTCTGTCTACATAATGATATGATTTCACAAAGTTATAGCTCCTACACTCAATTTGTAAAATGTTAATAAATAATTGCTGAAATATTGAAATGAGTTTCGAAAAATTTAATTTAAATTTTGCTAGGGTTACGCATTCCAAAGGGACTGGTAATAAAATATAAATCCGGTACATTTGTCTACATTGAAAGTAAGGTACTTGCAAATTTTATCTTTCGTAATTTCTGAATGCATATAGAAAAACAATCTATTACATATTAGTAAGAATTTCTCAATAAGATGACTTAATACTATTCCCCGAAGATAATCTTGGCAGCGAAGTAAGGAAAGAAAAAAACTACTAAAAATATTCTTGATTAATTCTTTCGAATGTACAGTATATGCAATACGTTGAATAGTATATTGAACTCTGTGTCATATGCTAAATTCATCTTTTAATTTAAAAACAGCTCTTAATTCTTCAATTTAAAATACTTAAGTGACACATAATCACCTTTACGAATTGCAAACATATACATAACGCTAAGAAACACAAAATGAATTAGTACCTTACCACGTAATTTAACTCTCTTAATAATTTCTCGTTGGCTCACTCTCGTAAAACTATACCCCAAAAAATCTGTTTATTTATTCATGTGTCTCAACAATCCATTAAGGATCATAAAATTTTACAGGACATGGAAAATAAATCCAGGCTTTAGGATTTAACATGAGCACGCAAAACACATGAACGTAAAGGGACTACCATTATTCACTTCCGCTTGAGATTTTATCTCACTTCGTCTACAGAGAGCGCGACGTTTCTTTTAGGCTCCCGAAAAGCAATAGTTGTGAGTGGATATCCGGTGGCCACCGTGACTAATTCGAGGTGAGAAAATTCCCGGTGGTTGTAATCATATCACAGGATTTTTCCGTTGTCCTGGAAATACCTCATAAGTCCCACAGCTGCGGCTTCCATCCCGCCTTTGATTTAGGGTTCCGTTTCACGCGAGAGACAACTACTCCCAAGCGGCGCGGGGGACACACACTTATCAAGCGTAGGAAATTTAAGAGAATCAAGCGGGTCGGTTTTTCAGAGCTCGGATCGGGCGGGTTTATATATCAGGATTTCGAAGCGGAGATCACATTTTAGTTCCTCAAAATTCCAGCAAAACCTACATCACTTTCATTGCGCGGTGTCGTTTATCGAAAAAATTATCCCGCGATAAATAAGTGGGAATAACCAGCAATGAGTTGGTCATCCTTATAAACTTGCAATATCGTGGTGATCTCTTGACATTTCTGACGAACGAAGCGCTCATTTCCAGGAATAGCCAAAACAAATGCTCACGGGCGAGTCCAAGAGAATGAAATATTTTCACCGGAGCAAAAACAATTTTCGCAGCCAATTCCAATGGGAAAATTGGAGCTGCTCATCCTCGACTTCGCGCACTTCCTCTTTAATCGCGTTTTCGTGAACGGCGGTCGGTGTTGCGCATTTATTTTAAACCGATTTCCCCATGACATGCGACACGACAATCAACTTGGCGCGCTTATGATTGAAAATGAAAGAATTCAAATAATGCGTTACCAAAATTATTGTTAGTTCAAATTTGATTATTTCTAACGGAAATGAGTGAACCAAAATGCTATATTTTCAATTTTAATAATAATTGGTCCATCAACATGAAGTACATATGTGATTGATATTTACGTCAATAAATAAAAAGGTTTAACGATTGATAAATTTACCAATAACGGAATCTTATGTTCCTTTAGGTGGCATCGGTAATGATGTTTTCTTAAGTACAAATAATCTTACTTAATGATTTTCTAAAATGATTTTTGTTCTCAAAAATGTTCAACTGAACACAGTGTAAACACTGAACACTGGAATAAATATTTAAGATTACAAAAATTACAACAGAAATGGACAATATTTGCATTTCTGTTGTAACTGGTGGATATATCATTAGGATTAAATGAAACGCATGTTCATTTAAACAACTAGAAATTCAGAATGTCTTTCCGATGAATAATTTGAAAAATAATAAACATGGTAATAACGGTTTGACCGTTAGTCGTATGCTTAATGAAAAAGTTTGGCTAGTTTTCCTAACCTACCAAACTCTTGCGGAATGATTAAGGAATTAAATTCATTACGTTTATAATGTATTGAATTGTATGTTTTTTGAATTGTAATCCATTTTTTATTACTAGTACTACTCATATTCCCGTTCACATTCAATGCGAAGAAGTGATATATCAACAGAGATAAACTGCATTGAATGACCGGCACCGCCCGTTTTTTAAACCAGCGTTTCTCTGCGAGGAAAAAAGCTTCCTCTATAGGCGAGTTAGCTTTTTAATTGTTATCGTGCGTTTAATATTTCCACACAAAATCTGTCAACTAATCAAGTAATTCTTGAGATAATTATTTTTTAAGCGGAAGTGATATGAATATATCACTTCCGCTTCACAATCAATATGATAGAGTAAAAATAAATTAATCACCCGCATGTTAAAATTTTTTACCAGGCCATGGAAATTAGAGTTTCGTAAGGGGTAAGCTTGTTCACAAGCCAATGTCCCACGGCCAATTCCCAAGGAGAGATACCTCCAATTTTCTGTTACCTACTACGTCTAAAAATAAAGGATGATCATTCAAAATGTCAGACTTTTTAAATAGAATTGGACTTAAAAGGAATTTTCTCAAAGTCGGTTTCCATTGAAAATAGTAAAACCCAGATCTCACTCTGCCTAGGTTAAAAAAAGGGCTACTTTCTCATATTTGTCAGGAAATTGTACTGATTTTTTCCCGCCGCTCCAGGCGCGCCCAGCACCGCTCTGACGGGCTGCGATTTGAGGGGGGTATGTTGGCAAGCGACGCTGAAAAAGGCAGTCGGCTCTGAGCTGTGGTGTAGTGAGGAGCTCTCTTAACGCGAACCTCCACGCTCGACCCACGTCACGGAACGTGATGCCGAAGTTTTTGGGGCAGCGTTATTCCATCAAATTTGCGGTAAAGCTTGGAAAATCGTCTACCGAAACTGTCGGTATGATTAACCAGGCTTCCGGGGAGTCCCCCATGTCGAAAAACATGATCTTTCGGTGGCACAAGATGTTCGTGGAGGGCAGAGAAGAGGTCGACGACGAACCACGGCCTGGACGCCCATCAACGACACTCACCGACGAAAATGTGCGAAAAGTTCGCGATGCACTGAACTCTGATCGTCGTCTTAGTGTTCGGATGATAGCAGAGCAGTGTAATGTGCCAAAAACAATAGTGCACGAGATTTTTAGGGACCAATAACAGATGCGAAAAATTTGTGCAAAGTTGGTGCCAAAGATGGAAAGGGGAAATATGGATATTTTAGGTTTATGCAAGCAGAGATAGAAGAATAGGGCGGATTACTGGAGTGATAGTTATAGCATAATATAGAGAGGCAGGGATGAGAGCCAACGAGGGGTTGCAACAGATAGAACATTACTTGTAGAGATAAAAGCGGAACTAACGAACTAGGTCATTGTTCAGGTATACATGCCACCGAAAACCATAAGGAGGAAGAAATCGATGGGATAAATGATCAGTTAGAGGACATAATCACATGCATACCTCGAGGGAAACATTTGATAGAGTTGGGAATTTTAATGCGACGGTAGGCGAAGGATGTGATGGTGACGAGGTGGGGGACTACGGTTTAGGTACGATAAATGACCGTTGGCCGAAATTAATTGAGTTAGGTAGGAGAAAGGGGTTAGCCATCACCAATACTTAGTTTAGACACCTCAAAAGGCTTAGGTATACATATAAAATGCCAGGTGACTCAAAAAGTTATTAGTTAGATTATACTCCGGTTAGGCATAGGTTTAGAAACTGCGTGATCAAATCGCAAATTTTTCCGGGAGCGGATGCGGATTCTGACCAAAATATCGTTGCCATGAAGTGTTGCTACCCTGTCAAAAAGATAAGGCAGGGGCGGCTGGATAAAAAATGGAATGTAGGAGCATTAAATGAACTGACAAGGAAGGAGTATCAGCAGACTGTAGGGAAAATCATGGATGAGGGTAAAGAGCTGAATACTATCAAAGAAAAATGGGAATACATCAAAAAAGGATATCGAAAGCCGCAAAAGAAATTATAGAAACCGTTAATGGCAAAAGGACAAAGAAACCATGACACATGGATGAGATGATTACAAGGATAGATGAGAGAAGAAAATGGAAGAATGTAAACACAGAGTTAAGCAAAATTAAGCGCAAAGAGTTCAATAATAAATTGATACGGACCACAAACAAGGCAAAATAAGCATGGTGGGATATGCCAAGTTTGCAGAGGAAGAGTTAAAGGTTAAATCACTATCGGGAAGTGTCAAGGAAAGATCTATGCTAACAGTAAAAATAAATCGGGTAAGATATTAGTTGAAACTGAAAAAATCCAAGAGAGATGGAAGGAGCATATAAAAGGACTGTATGGTAAAGAACATGGGCCAACAAGGTTAGACAATGAAAAGGAAGAGGACGTAGATGAAGACAGCTTAGGTCCAGACATATAGTACTTGACGATGAAGTAGAAATAGCAATAACGGAGATGGAATCAAATAAAGCCGTGAAAACGTTTGATTTCTCTTACAGCTAAAATGGTTCTCAGGATCATCAACAAAAGGATGGAGAGCAAGGCAAGGGATTACTTAGAAGACGATCAGTTTCAGTTTAGGAAGGGAAGAGGCACTCGCGATGCCATTTCAGTAATGAGATCAATAATCGAGAGGTATATAGAATACAATCAGGACGTATTTACCTATTTCGTAGATTTAGAAAAGGTGCTTGATAGAGTGAGTTGGGAAAAACTAATGATTATATTGTAGAAAATAGGAATAAATTGGAGGGACAGGAGGCTAATCCGCAGCCCATGCATGCCTCAGATTGCTCAGGTGCGGGTGGGGGGCGGAAAGTCCAGATGGGCAGGGTTAGGAAGAGCTGTAAGGCAGGGTTTCCCATTATCACCAGTGCTATTAAATTTCCATTTCCATGGAGGAAATGATTAAAGAGGCCTAGAAAGAACTTGAGGCAGGAATGAAAGTCGGCGGGGAATTCGTAAAATCAGTTAGGTTTGTTGATGATCAACCTCTGATTTGTCATTCAGCTTAGGGATTGCATGCATTGCTGTGTGAATTAAAAATTTAGTACGACGGTACGGGATGAGAATCAATATAAATTAAACAAAGAATACGCAATTTTCAAGAATAAAAAAGGGTCAGCCAAACATTAAAATAGGAGGGCTAAAACTAGAACAGGTAGAAGAGTTCACGTATCTCGGAATTGTTTTGGACCAAGATCGTCAGTGTAGCCGGGACGTAAGGAGAAAAATTACGCCAGGCAAAGAGGCTCTCACAAGGATGAGGGAGTTGATGATAGGGGCGTTGAGTAAGAATGTTAAAAAAAGACTTGTTAAAATTTTGATATGAGCGTAGTTATGTACGGTGCGGAAACGTGGTCACTGAATCAGGTTGATAGAATTAGAATGGAGGCTTTTGAAATTTGGGTGTGGAGAGGGATAGAGTAGGTGAAATGGACCGGAAGGAAAACAAATATGGAAGTGAAGGAAGATATGGTGCTTTTCCGGCTTATCTGCTTGATGAAATTTTCTCGGGTCTTCCACCGAGGCTGAGGTTCCATGCAGATGAGATTCATCCACCCTGAGGACGATGCACGAGTCGAGCATTGATACGCCGGCCAACATGGAACCCCTGACCCGGTGGAATTCCCGAGAAAACTTCACTGAAAATGAGGAAGTACTGGGTACGGTGGGCGAGGAGAGGGGTTTGTTGGGAGGAATCCTAAGGAGGCAGGAAAAATGGATGAAGGGCGTATTGATCGGCAGTGGGATGTTGAAGGTTGTAATGGAGGGGAATGTTAGGAAAACGAGGAAAGGGCAGGAATGGGATAGGGATGTTAGACGGGGGGTGAAGGGAGGAAGTACACAGACATAAAGAGGGACCTGATGCAGAGTAGGTTGCTGGATTGTTTTTTGTAAGGCGTCACAAAATATTTCATTTTTGACGGTTGTGTCAATCCAAAACCTACCTTAACCGGTAGATTACCTAGTAATAATAATATACTGTCCCCTATGGCCTCTTGTAATATCTTCTGGTCTTTACGGCTTTAAAAATTTAATTCTCCCCAGTCTATTCTCCTGTCTCATTCTGGAACAAGAAACTCCGTCGTGGAAAACATCTTAAACCCATGCAGTTTGGTACGCCTGAGATACAAATTACACAGTTTCAGGCGTAAAATGGTGGAAATACTTCATGATGAAAGAAGACACTTCAGTTTTCCACATTGAGTATTTTTTTACGACCTAGAATTCGTGAGAGCGTATTGAACAGCACCTAAATATGTAACGCTGTTACAAAATCTAGATCGTAATAAAAATACTTCATGTGGAAAAGCAAAGAATCTTCTTCCAGTCTGATTGCCACACAAAATGTACCTTCGTAACTCAACACAACACTAATTCTCTACATCAATAATATAGATTCCTGGGGCACTTAATTTTTAGTATTTACACTTTTTCAGTTGTACTAGGAGAACTAGGAGTCGTCAACTGTTCTATTTTACTCCCACACTGGGAACTATGAAATAACGAATGTTTGAAATCCTCTATGACCACGAGCAAATAATAATGACTTCTCCTTCGAGCATATAAAATAGCGACTGTTCCTCCTGTGGATGAATAAATATATCTGATCATTTACTCATCTACTTTTGTTCCCCTTCTATAAATGATTGAGTATTCTTATTCTCTTTTAAATAATTTTTATTTTTGTCGACAAATAAAGGTATACGCGTAACATATTGAATACGTAATACCGCGTTACAGGTGTCCGCGTGTCATACTGCCGACTCCAGTCGGATCTCCGGTTGAATCCTTTACATTATCTCAGTATTTTAGCCTTACTAATCATCATTAGGCATATTTCAATCACGACAATACGAGTCACAAATGGAGGGGCAGCTAAGCATGGACGACATAAGCGAAGCCAGACTTCAATATTAGACTCAATCCTAGTCCCCCCTTCCTAAATAGATACCTTTTCTGATATGCCTATCACATAAATAATCCATGATAATTCCTTGTCACTAAAAAGTTTGAAAATTCGGAAAGAGTTTATCAACCTTTTAATCAATTTGTTTGAACGATCTCCACCCTTGAAAATGACTGTCTTCAGCCGGGCGCATCAACATAGTGCCTCCGACATGCGTAAAGGTTGGATGCCGGCGATAAAAAAGGGCTAGTTAGGCCTAGATATATTGTTCTAAGAAACTATTCCTCCGTAATGGCTCCAACGTTTACGCCGGGGATTCTAACTTCTTCACCAGTTCGGGGTTCCGCGTTAAACTAGTGGTCGTGTCACACACGGAGTTTTAATGCCAGTTGTCGCATTCCGCCTGAAGCGTGTTAAGGAACAACCACAACACTAAACCGAATGGGGAAAGTTTTAAATTTGCCCTGCGAAGGCTACTCAAAGAAGAGAAGGAGGGAGAACCCGATAGGTGGATATAGATAAATTAACGCAACTAAACGAACAAGAAAAGTGCCAAAGCGCTCGTGGTTTTATCGCCTTTAGAGCGAAGGACGCTTTTCGGGCATAAAGGAAAATGAACCTAAAAAGTAATAGCTCCGAAACTAAACTACCACTAGCGTAACATCGGAGTGGAATGTAGGCAAACGTTTTTGCCTCCACGAAGTAAAAATGGTCGTAACATCCAAAAAAAAGTTCAATGAACGTAGTTCTCGTAATGATCAGACGATCAAGACAAATAAAAATAAGTAAATATTTTAAAATAACCTTCGTTATGGGCAAAGTAAAACTTTTTGCGGCAGGAATGTACTTACTCATTGTTCACTTGACCGTCCAATAAACGCATGGAGACTCTTCGTTGTTTCAGAAACTAACTTTAAAAAGGAACTAAAAGTGAGGGGAGAGAAGTATTATAATTTATCTTCCACAATCTATACATTAACATTATTGTAAGTACAACGTTGATTAAAAATAATTAATCATTAAAAAAATGAACTTGGTATTTCTTGTGTGAAAAAATATCAAATGCATTTATTCAGCTATCATGAATTTTCACAAATTAGACCCTCAAACCATCGAATTAAAAAATAAATAATCCCTGAAATACGAGTATATCTCTCTTAGCAAAACAAATTTCATTCATAAGAAAAAACTCTTCTGTAGTCAATAAAATTTTATGCCAGCGATTAAGTTTTATATTTTGGTGGCACTCGTCTGGTATCCCAAATGTCCTCTACATGGAAAATAATGCGCCATTCATGGTGATTTTATGTAATGCACAACCATAGCACACATACTTCATTAACAAACCATTACTAAAGTTAATTTTTAAGTTGATCATGAGAAATAATTTCAGAAATGTTTGGTTTGTAATGCATGGAAGCTGCGTTTATGCATTGGATAAAATCATCATTATTGGCCAATTATTTTCTTTGCGTAACGAGGGCTATAACTTCTATTCGCGAATTTTTTTCGTACCTTATAGGATCTAGGGTTGATACCCTACAAAGACAGTAGAGAAACCGATCGGTGGCGTGTAAGTGTATCAGTATTGCTTGAATAACTTTGGTCCTGGGCAATTATATAAAATGAACCGCGGAGTCTTCCGAAAGTTCTCCGTTACAAAGAATATGCATTTAATTAAAGAGATAAGAAATGAAATATTCAATATATTGGTTAATTTATATTCCCAAGTAGGTACCAATAAAATAACGTTTTTTCCAATAAATTAACTACTTTATAAAGTTTTCTGGAAATTTAATTTCATATGCCAACTAATTGTAAATCTCAGATTTAATTAAAGGTTTGGCAATACCGTGAATTTTCAATGGTCCTGTACAATTGTTAACTTCCTTCCTGTTTTTTTATCCTTAATTAATTCTCTCATTCAAGGTTCCTCTAATTAACTCCCTCTGTCTCTAAGTAATCCTCTCTCCATAAATTACGATAGTCTCTCATCGGAGAATTTTTGGCATTAATCTAATAGCATTGAATGGCCTTCAGTTAACCGTTTCAGTGGTCAGAACGGGTCGGTGTCCTCTATCAGCCGTTGCGGGATTCTTTTTGTATTTCTGAAATTATAGGACATTTGTCCTAGGCTAAAAGAGGACAGTGCTGGGCTAGTCAAACCTGTTAATTGACACCACAAAATAATTTTGCAGAATGATATCGATTCTTGACGAATTAAACATACAAAATAAAGCTAATCTACTCATTAAAAAATAAGACATAATATTCAGTACTTCTAATGTTATACCCTCCTCGTTCTTTCTAGTTCTAACCTATTTTTCCTCCATTCACCTATTTTTCCACAAGGTCTTGGACTAAAAATTATAATTTTATGTTGTACTGCACCCAAAAAAACGGCAAATCCAGCTACGGAGTGCAAAAGACGGCATTTCTGTCCGAAGAAACGTATACGAGTACCTCCCAATGCGTTACGTCAGGTCAATCGCTACCGTCAACAAAACAGGTCAGACTAGGGTGAGCCCCCTTGTTCTTGGTTGAGAGTGTTCAAAGCCGGCAGGCGTCTCGAACCGACAGCGCCATGAGTTGGTCACCAGAGAAGGCCAAGCAGCATCCGGCGGCCTCTCTACCCAGCCCTTCCCCACGAACTCCCTCGGCGTTCAGCCGCCATTCGCTTTCCCGGACCGTCGGAGGGGAACATTGGTGGAAAGGGATAGAGAGAGAGAGAGAGGCAGAAGGGGGGGAAGACAGGACGATAGATAAGGGACAGTGGTGGGCGAGACTGGATGTTCGGAATCGGATGCTGAAGCGGGGAATCCGTTGCGTTTCAGAGGTCAGGAATGCGTAGCAGGAGAGGTCCCGATAAGCTCGAGGAAAGGGCAAGAGAGGTGAAAGCTCCCGTTCAGGACTGGGGGAGTGAAAGACAGGAGTAATTCTCTTGGGGTGCAAAGCAGTCGATGAGGGATCAAAGGAGGTCAGCAGGAATGTTTCAGAGCTATTAAAGGAGGAAGGATGTGCACTGGGTCATGGGGGTAGCAGGTTGATGGGAGAGAGGGCAAACTGTTTGGTGGATACAAGAGGTGAGAAGGTCGGGACAAAGGTGGGCACGGTGAAATTGGAGAAAGATTGGCAGCAGAGGATTTTGGGGAGATTTATAGTTGGGACGGGGAGCCCGAGGGAGTGTGGATGAGGAAAGGACGCCTGGGGGAGGTAAGCCTAAAAGGACTATTACGCTCTCTGGATCAGGCAAGACTTGAACTTAATCATCATTGACGGATGATTTTGGATAGGGGCCACGCAGACGGACCGTTAATTTGGGAAAGAATGTGCCGGAAATAGGATTCCACGGCGACCAAAGACGCCTCCGTTAGGCATATTGACCTAGCACCCATCCCCTAATAAGCTGCATGAATGCACCAATTATATCAATCTTCCTTAATGGCCATGAGAGAGTGGAAAAGAGCTGGAATTCAAGATATCATGGTTGCACAGAATTAAAAAAATAATATGAATATCTATTACCATTAGTATTTATAAAAAATTACAAAGTGAGAAATGGGCAAGAGTAGCTTGCGTTGCAAAAAGTACAAGCTTCTCACACAGTTTTATATTGTTTTCACCTGGGGGAAAATGACTGTTTATCGTTCTTTTCCATGGGAAGAAACTTTTTCTAATTTTAATCCTAGTAACGTCTTCGTCCAAATTTAGTTTTTCAACATATGAAGCGTACCTCAAAAGGTCATGGATCATGAAGTAATCCTCAGAATCTAAAATTCCCATCTACTTCATTTTGACGAATTTGAATGGTAATCTAAGCAAACGGTCAGATATCATCACAGATTTCAGTCAGCTATGTTACGCTCTATTATTCTGTTCATTAGTTTTCTAATAAACCGGATTACAAGTCATTGGATATAAGCATATTCTATGACGCACCAAAGGAAATAATAACTGTACAAATATCACTCACTTTTTTCTTAAGTCAAACACGAAATGATTGAAATGATGATTAATTGAAAGAGGAAATATCACTGCAGTAATGAATGGCGACGGTTTTATAGTTGCAACTGGAAAATAATTCTCACGAAGTGGCGTTTCTCGTGGGAACAGTTTTCTTATTTAGGGTAATCTCATAGAATTCCCTACGAGAAATAACGCAAAGCAGTGTGTAATTGTTAACAAGAAAATCCAATCATAAGCATTTTGCATTTTCAAATTTCATTTTTCGTGGTCATACGTTCTCCAAATTTAGGGTTATCGTAGTTATTAGGTACCGTCCCGGGAGTGAACTGCGGCGCTTCATTGATACAGCAAGCGAAAACGTGACTTTTTTTAAAGAGCTAAATCCGAATGAATGCCTTTTCACCTCGTATCGCAGTCCGAGTTTGTGGTTTTTGGGGAATTAACAGAGTGTCAAAGCGCCGACGTTTTCATACTTCCACATACCCATACCGTAAATACGTCCTGATGTCAGTTTGTTTATTTCGTTAGAGTTTATTTCAGGCTATTTTTCCACTAAAATGGTGGAATTCATATATTTAAGAGTACATTTAGCAGTTAATCTTAAGAACATGATCAAAAATTAAACGGGAACATGATAATGTGCGCATTCATCTAGATTGTAAGACTAGATTGGAAGACGGGGACGAAATAACAACGCAGGGGCGATTATTAAAAAAACATATCCTCTTCTATGTATCATAGATGATATTTACGGTGCGAAAAAATTCTACTTCCTCATTAAAATTATGTGGCATAAATATTTAAATACGCATCCCAATGCTAGGCGCTTTGTGAATGTTAATTATGCAAAACACATATAATCTATTCCTGGTTCAAACACCAAGGCAGATTACGTTTATACTTATGCTGGACAAAAAAAAATTAAAGATGGAATTCGTATTTGATCTCGTGTTTTCGTCGCCCAAAAATACATGAGAGACGTGTTTAAAAATCTATCGGCGTACATCCCAAATGAAAATACCAATTGGATGAAGCTGGAATTTTTTCTCGTGTTCTACTCCGATTGCGGCCATCCGATCATTGATTTCGCGAGCTTAATAAATTCAGCTGTAATGACTCATTCTGTTCGTGGCGAACATTTTGAATGTAAGGAAATATGCCAAATCGTTTCGCGTGCCTAATAAAAATGTATCATTTCCCCTCGGCCTATAACATTTTCAGAGACCGTCGATCGAATTGAGGCGCACGGCGGGAAAGATACCATTTGACCGGTCGAATCCGGCGAACGTCAAATAGTAAATCACGCTCACTACTACGTAATGCATTTGATTTTACTCAATTGATAATTCGAGAAATAAATGCATGCATATCGCAACTACTAAATATCTGCTAAATATCACCATACACTCGCGTACTTTTCAAAACTCCTTCCTCACAAAGCAGACTAGAATATATATATATATATATATATATATATATATATATATATATATATATATATATATATATATATATATATATATATATATATTTTACGAAGGGTTCATCAGATAAAACGTTACATGATATATGAATTAATATTAATCATGGGACCGAAAATATTGAATTAGCGTAGTAGTTTCCAAAAAATTAGTTTAAGCATTAACCAATTACGCTCTTTAAGATATTGTTTCTGCAATAAGTTAATCCTCGTAGAGAATAGAGCGAAATAATTATCAACACAGAATAAAAGAAAGATTGTCAATAAAGGACTGCACTCTAGTAACTCATTTGAAATGCTGTTTTCATAAGTTGTGATACTACACGCCAAAATAATGACTGACACATTATATGATCATTTATTTTTCAGATAATAAGTTATTATTAATAGCTACTTCTAACAGATCAACTTGCATCCACTCCTAACACTTAATTATTGCATTTCGTGTAAAGCTGATTCTATAACCCCAGTTTACTTTCCTCCTTTGAACTGGGCACCTCCTATATCAACTAATAAATTGTTGACAAGATTCAATGTTGAGAGTGCGGCATTGTCTAGTATTATAGCTCCACACGACGCAACTACATGTTGATGAAATTCCGGATATATAGTATGTCATTACCATAATAATGGTCGTACTTTATTATAATGTAATCTCTTTAACATAGCCCCCTTACCGCATACTAAGTATTTTCAGGGAAAACATTTTGGCGATAACAAAAGAGAGTAAGATGTTTGTTTTAAATAGCATTAAAAAATTGTAAATGAAATGTCATTGCATTTTGAAATACCATATATTTTCAGTCTAATTTTTTTTGGTCGAACGAACACTTCATATGTCTCCGCTTTCGATTTTCAAAATTTGACTGGCTATAATAATGCGGCCATTGATTTGATGCCAACGATAAGTTAATTCACCCAATAATTTAGGTTTCTTAATCAACATACTTCCTTCTTGCGATCAATAATAGCCTGCCGTATCCAGATTCGATCAAATACTCTATTATCCATTTCTCCGCAATTTCACCCTCTTTGTTTATAATAGCGAAAGATTTGTCAACAACTGCATCTATCTCATAATTACTATTACAAAGAAAATTACGACATCACTGGAGTAAAATTTTTTTATTATTACTTCGGTGAAATAACCTTCAAAGTAAGTAGGAAATAAAATATGCATGCAATAAATAACTGATCCTAATGAACTTTACATTTCAATATTGTCCTCTTTTATGAATGAAAATCGATATAAATACAATAATTTTCGAAGGCACATTTATTATTGTTAATTTTCGATTAATATTTCAAAATAAAACGCCGTCCAGTCGTCCTTTTTGCTACTTTCGATTAAAAAACCAAAAGAGAACATACATGTCTAACTATTGTTAAGCATAAAAATAATTTCATGATGATTCAAATTCATTTATGTAGAAGTTTTACGAGCAGTTGTTAAGGACGTAAAACCAAATTTATTCGTTCAAAAACGGGAGGATTCGAATTTTTAAAAGATTAGGCATCGTAATCAAAATGAGAATTCCCACAACTGTTTCCGAAAAAAGTTCTACGCCTGAATCCTCCAATCCAATATTTAAGAACATCCCACAAGTACAGCTAGTAAGATATTCCATGTTTGGTCCGGCACAGAAAACGAAGCATTTCTCAAAAGTTCGGCAATGGCATGCGGACCACCTCCCGAGGAACTCACCGTGGAGAGAGACCCAACGGTAGAAGAGGAAACGGCACCATCCGCATTTTCCCACTGCGACGGAGTGAATAACCCAGCCCGAATTTGGTTTTCAAAGAGACCGACAAGGAGTCCCCAAGTGGATATAGTCACTCCAAGAGGCCGTGCAGAGAGTACCAGGCGGGAAAGCACGCGAAAAATCGGCAAACTTGGGAGGAATCGTGAGCCTCGGAGCCCGTCAGGGAACCCAGATACTGCGGGCGCCTCCAGCTGCCGTCGATGTGAGACCGCTGGCCCGCCGTCCCCTTGCGGCCAATCAGCCGACCCAGAGCGAGGACGTCGAACCCGTCGTCGGCCGTGGGGATCTCCGGGCGGCGGGCGGACGAGGGACCGGCTGAGCAGCGCGCAGAACACGAACCAATCGAAGATTTCCGACGACGGGACACCTCACCCTTAAAGTTTCGTTCCCACCAACGTCCGGGGACTCAGACAATGTCTATCCCACCCAGTCCGACGAGGGGCACGGCCGAAGTGCGGCTGTCGGTTCCCCTCCCACAGGCAAATCAGCGCGTATCCTTTTGTAAAAGTTCGCGGCCAAAGGTAAACAATTCTCCGGCAACGAAAATAGAGAAGGAAGCGTGTCTCCGGGATGATGGACGAAGCGGTGATAAAACCCCGAGTTGGCCACGGGGGAGAAGAAACAACTAGGTGGTCTTCTATTCCGCGGGGAATCAAAAAAGGGAGAAAAATGGTGAAATCGCAGGAAGTATTTTTTCCCTACCGTGCTTCCAATCTTCCGGACTTTTCGACCATCAGCACTTGCGCACTCTTTTCATTTCTCGTCCACTTGGAATGCAAAATTGCAAATTTGAGAGACGCAAAGGGCCGGTGAGAAGAGACACCTCGGGAAAGCGGCAAACTGTATGAGCGGCGGCGGGACTCCCTCCTCACAAGCACTCTCGACAGCGTGCGGGAGCGGCCGCGCGGGAATTCGGAAGGAACAGGCGCGCCCCGTTTCCACGAGTGCGTCTCCGTCGGCGGCGGCGTCTGTTGGTCGGGGTGCTTTGGCGAGTGCTCGTGGTGGGGACCCGCGAAGGGCACTGAGAGCTTCGATATGGGCCGAGAGGAAAAGGAGCGAGCAGGAGGAGGAGGCGGCCAGAGGGAGAGAGCGAGAAGGCAAAAGGGGGTTTCTCCTCCCTCCGGTGGTGCGCACACTCCACACGCCACGACACCCCGCCTCTACACTCTACCGCCACGCCAAACCCCCTTCGCCCCACCAAACACACCCACACACAGACACACACATACACCCGCCGCACACACCCCCTCTTTTCTCTTCTCCACTCTCTTCCCCAGCACCCACGGCTCCCCTCCCCCTTCCTCCGCACCCAAACCAGCCCCGCCAACCCCCATCGCGCCCGACGCGCACTTGCATCCTCTCCCCCTATCGTTCGCCCTCTACTACTACTGAGCGCCGCTCCCTTCCTTCAACCCCCTTTCCCTCCCTACCCCGCCGCCACTACCAACGCCACCTCTCCGGTTTCCCGCCCTTCATATATATATATATATATATGTATACATATATATATATATACATCCCTTCCCCTCAACGCGACTCTCCTACACATTCCTTCCCCTCCCTCCCTATCTTTCGCAGGACGCCGTCTCCCAAACACACCGTTCCTCCCCCATCCCCGCTTCCCCTCTTTTCGTCTTGGACCCCCTTCCCGCACGGCGAGGACCCCTTACTCCACTTACGGACCCCCTCCCTCTCATCTTCTTCCTCCCCCCTTCCCGTCCGAACCCTCCTCCCTCCGTCCCGCTTCTCCCCTGCCCCCCTATCCTGTTGCTTCTCGCTACGTCACGCGGGACATGCTATCACCACCCACGCCGTCCCCCCGAAACCTTCCGTGGAGAGACCAACCGCCCTCCCTCTGCTCCCCCTTTCCAATGTCTCCCTAACTTTCCCCTCTCCTCCACAACCCCTCCTTTTAACCCGCAGCAGCACTATATCTTCCCCCGAAGAGTCGTCTCCTTCGAAATCCCTTTCCCAACCCCGTCCCATCGCTTTCCTCCACTCATTGCGACCACCGAACGCCTATTTTCTCGCTCTACACTCACCGCTTCCCTACACCCAAAATTCATCCTCCCTCCTCCCTTCCTCTCACATATACCCCTTCACCCTCTCCCCTGTCTCTGCATGCCAACGCAAACACACCCGACCTACCCCCCCCTCCCGTGCTCTCACCAAACGTGCGGTGCCGCCACCCACCCCCTTCAACCCCCCGTGGGGCGTCCCGCCACTGAGGGGAAAAAGTCACCTCTCCCACACCCGCCGCCCCATTTTCCCTCCCTGTTTATTTTTCCCAACCGCCGAGAGCGGGAATCGCAATTCCTCCATTCGCCCCCTTTACCCTCCGTAGGAAAAAAAAATTTCGTACGGAGGGAAATCAAAGGCGACCCATCCCGATCAATCATCACAGCGCTAATTTTCCCATCCCTTTCATTTTCTATCGCATTTCCTCGCAATAACGACTTAATTTCGCCTCGTATCATCGCGAGCGCGGGTCGAAATTGGGCCATTCTTCATCCTCGCCGATGGGGAAGAAGGGAGACAAAAAAGAAAACCCTTCCCCTCCCAAGGCGCGGGGGCACGAGGGGGAGGGGAGAATAAGGGATTCGGTCCCTCCCCACCTCTCCGATTTTACGCTCCACTCCGCCAAAGATCTCTCTTCCTTCCTTTCTCCATCTCCCGACCAGCCTTACAACATTCCCTCCCAGCCACCCCTTTCCGCTCCTCGATACAACCCCCCTCTTCCTTCTCCTTTCTTTCCCTGCAGATTATCCCCGTCCCGCGAACCTAAGGAGGAAGGGAATTCGAGACGGAGGAGTGCGGGGGTGCAAGGGTGTGCATGAAAAAAACCTGCGGAATGAAACTGCTATATCGGAGAGGAGTGGAGTGGTGAACGGCGAAATTTCTGCGCTCTTGGATACTCCTTGGTTGAGCGGATGGGTGAGTCGCGCAAACCGTCACCCACATCGCTTAAAAGTTGACATTTTTCTTTGTTGCACCGAAATGGTAGTTACATACAACGAATACAATTAATTCGTCTTTAAAATGGAAAATTAACCGTCGCTGCCAACGTCCATTTTTCACTCAATATTTATGTCGTCACATTAACCAACCTCAATATTGGTCGGGTAGGTGATGATAGAGCTCAGCCACCGAGCTATATCACCACTCATGAGGAATTTCGTGTGACTGCTGACATCTAGAACGTTTGGATACACACATGATGGTCTTGGGTTTCAATCCCCAAGTCATATTATGGACTATTACAGTTAATACAACCCCTATCTACAAATGCAAATGCGCTGGGGTTTTATGTTTAATATAATTTGGATTGAATTGTGGCAAAGGGAATGGAACTGCCTCCTTACGTGAATATAGAGTACATGGAAAATATCACACTATTGTCACCTATCAAAAAATTGTTCGTGAGTTATATTTATCACTTTATTTTTTGGGCCGTCATGTTTTTTACATTTTCTGTAAATTATACATTAATTTTCATCTACGAATGAATGTTCTCGTACATAGAATGAAGAAATTATTTCAAAAGAGCATAAAACTACGGAAAAATAATCACGGCAAAAGGTTACTCGTTTTGAATTAAATTTTTTGTTAAGGATTTTACTTCTCCTTCTTTTCTGAGGTATAAAAAGTGGGGGTACATTATGCGATCAGAAACATTCCACGTCCGCTACTAAGGAGTTTTGAAAGCGTAGATCGGCTGGAGGAGAGTTTTTTCAGGGGATTCTGGTTGAAAGATGGAAAAGTCCAAATCTACGCTCATGTTCATTCCCAGACCCTACTCCCGTTACGCTGCGTTCGATCACCAGAGGCAAACCCTACTCGAGTCTGATCACTTACGCCAATACTTTCACCGTAACTTTTATAAAGCTTCCCATTCAAGGAAAGTATCGGCAGAATCTCTAATTTGTGCCCCAACCACAAACTGAAAATTACAATCGCCGGTAATGATCATTTCTCCTCTCTTTCGACCAAAATGGGGAGGCTTCATGGGCTCAAAAAAAATAACTTTGAAGACCAAAAACGAGGATTAATTTCGAAGAGAAACCGACGGCGGAGGAGAGGACGGAGGGACATTTCCCGAGGGAGAGCGGAGTAAGGAAAGTAAGAGCCGATGCCTCGTCGATGGGGAATAAGGCTTTAATTCTGTATTTTTTTATTCGGACGGAAATCATAAACATTTCCTTCGTCATATCTCGCTCCCTTCTCCCTATTTTGCTCCCTCTCACACAAACACGCTAGACTCATTGGGATGCTGGGTGGGGAAAGGAAAGAGACGAAGTCGGGAATGAAGTGCCGGGCGGACGTAGGCGGTTCAGAGTTGAGATGCGTTAAGTGCGAATGAAGCGTAGCGCTGTCCGAGTAGAGGGGAAGAGGCGGGAATGGAAGGGATGAGAGGGAGGGGCAGAGGTGGAGCGTGGGGGGTGAAAAAGCAAGCAGTACCGAGCTCCACGAAAGAGGGAGGAAGAGAGAGGAGAAAAAAGAGCGAGAGAGAAAAAGGCGAGGGTCCGGGGGAATTGGTGGCGGACAAGGAAGGAGACAAGTGGTGGGAGAGGGTTTTGTCGGGGGCAGTAAAAGGATTTCAGGAGAGAGGCAAAGAAACGAGAAGAGATGGGGGGATGCAGAGCGAAATGGAAGGAATTTGGGGAATTAAAACGAGAGAGCGATAGGATGGGAGAGAGATGGGGACCGGCTTGGAGGGATCGCGTCTTGTGGGGAGGGCGTGTCTGGGGTGAGGAGGGAAGTTGTCGCGGAAGGAAAGAAGGGTTGAAGGAGAGAGGAATAAGGGAGAAAATGAGAGAGTGGAAAAGAACGCGAGACAGGAAGACTGGATGTTGCGAATGAAAAGGACAGCGCGGCGAAACAAAGCGGAATGGCGAGAGAAAGGTGGTCTTTTTCGCTTCTCTCTGGTCATGGACCTTCTCTCGCTTTGGGGCGGCGGCGATTGTGCGGCGGTTGGAATGAGGAGGGAGGAATTGAGAGTCGGGAGGGAGTGGCGAGGAGGAGGATGCGGATAGGGTATCTTTTTTTTAGACCCCGCGGCGGATTCCTGCCGCGGGGACCCTCAAATTTAGAGGGGAGAGAGCCCCGACCGAGTGGGGAGCGGGGCACGCAGACGAGTGAGTGGGGAGGAAGGGAAGTAGGGGGATTTGATTATGGGGACGCCTCCCCTCCTTCTGCTCTCCCCCTTCCCTCAACCCGCACTTGCCTTCTTTTTCCGCGGCCTTCCAATTAGGGCGGCACAGGAGATGCGTGCACAACATTAAGGGGCGTAGGAAAGTCAGATTTTCTGGAAGCTCTCGACAATAATTGTGGGCTAATTTAATTTTCATTATATTAGTACACAAACCCATCTCTCAATCTCAGCATTAACAAACCAAAAAACGAGAATAACCGAAAAGAGGTTAAAAACATTAAAATAAAATTAGTGAACAAAACTCTAAAGCAGACGGATGGATTTTCTTATTCGGGGATCTAACCCACCAACAAGGAAGCAGGAGGAGTAGGTTTATAAT
This sequence comes from Hetaerina titia, assembly GCA_037158775.1. NCBI lineage: Eukaryota > Metazoa > Arthropoda > Insecta > Odonata > Calopterygidae > Hetaerina > Hetaerina titia. The sequence continues at coordinate 53,090,997 of CM073768.1, read as the reverse complement.
GAACCTTAAATAGAAGAGCATTATCAAAGCAGGCTCTTTCCACGAGAAGATATAAGAACTGACAGGAAGTTATGAAACCCGGAATCACGAAGCGTTGCATAAGAACTTAAATGTGAGGTCTACTTTTCTACGGATTCGGAGAAGTGCCCATTAGAATTTAATGACGAAAAGGTAACTAGGGCTTCATAAATGTATTGTAATATTAGATAATGATAGTTAAGTCAAAATTCAAAAATAAGGAAGTCCTTCGCCAAATAAATTAAACAGTATCATGTTGTGACCAGATAGTTGAAACCTGTTATTCTACTGTCCTAGAATAACGACCAATATAACAAATTAAAATTACGTGGCTTCTGGCATATCATTATAGGGTGAAAATAAATCAATTAATATATTAATCCTTTTAACGTACCTCAGCCATTTTACAAGGAATTCATTTAAATTAAAGTTTTTTTTCAAGAAATCCTTGAAAAAAGTAGTTTCAAGGAGACTACATAATAGCAGGGTGAGTGTCTGGCGTTAGATGCCGTATGATATTGGTAATTAGTTAAAGATGTATTTATTTCAAATGTTTCAGTGAAAGATTTAATTATTCAGCAAAACATAAAAGGTTAAAACTGAAAGTTTTATTGAAAAGTCAGATGGTTAAAAACTCATTCACTTTCCTCTGAATCGATTTCAATTTTGATATATTGGATTAAATGACGGTACATGAAATGACGGTGGGAATTTAAAGTTGGATAAAAATTAAATCTTTGAAACAGTTGCTATAAGAAAACAAAACTTGCAGTCACAACTATTTTAACAATACTACATATCTCAGATACTATGATACAGAATGAATGTCGATTATTGAAAATGTCATCTTCCATATTAAGTAAATGATATTATCTCAAATGTTTTCTTGGAAAAAATAATCATTTGAATTTCCTATGCATGTTTTAAAACATTTTAGTGCGTACGTGTAATATCATTTTATTGGGCTATTAATACCTTTTGATTATTTTACAACAGTGTACCCTTAGGATTAGTGACAAGTCTTTGCTGGTAAATTGATATGAGCTGAATCAACTACACTTTCCTCGATTATCTTGAATACCGGAGAGCTTCGACTCAGGAAGCAAACACTAAAAATTGACGACTTGCTAAACGTCTGTGGCACCCAAACTTTTATTATTTCATTTTATTATATTGAGAATTGGACAAATATTTGACCGTTACTGATTTTTAATTGAAAAGAGGTCATCATCGGATTTTATTTGAGGTATTTAAGAAGAAGGGAAAACTGAAGACAATTTTGCAAATAAAACTAATTTACCTTAAATAAACCTTCGGTGACACTCTTACTCTCCTTCTAAAATTAGCAGATTCCTTTATGAGGAGAGAAATCAATTTTTGGCTGTGTAGATATTTACTTTCATAACGGATCTCAAATAAATTAATCAACCTGTAAAGACTTTCAGAGGCACTCTGTCTTAATGAGCATTTTATCATCCTATGAGTGTCATCGTTCAATTGCAAGAATTCATCCAAAGGAAGTTTTGTTAAAATAATAAAAAACCATAATATTCGTAAATAAATATTATTTTGTGGAGGGACAAGTTCAACAAATATGCGAAGTAAATAAGCAGAAAATGTCAATAGCAAAATCATTTCACTTACGAACTAAGAGATTGTCAAAACTGCGCTAAATGGATGGCCTACGAAATTCATGGATGTTTGAAGCATTCAATCAATACCAATCATTGGCGTAGGCATGAGAGGGTTAAGTGAGGGGGCAGTTGTCACCGAATAAAGTGTGGCGGCCATTAGTACTAGGACTTTCACCATTAATAATCCAAGGGGGAGGGAAGGTGTAGGCATCTTGATTTAGTCAATGTGGAGAATGCTTATTATGTCTCCTTAAGCTCACTGTTTTATGCAAAACACGAAAGCTTGAGGTCAGGAAATTAAGGAGACATCAAGGAAATTATCATTTTCGCATTCAAGGTATAATATTTTTGTCTTCAGTCCTACACTGGATATTGATTTTTCGACTGAATTATGACAACCTTTGTCGAACGATTGAAATTCCAAGGTAACCGCTCGCTAAATTGTTAAAATTTGAGTATTTAAGACCTGATAATATTTTACTCATAGTTGAATGCTCCAACGAATATCAAAATTAAAATATTTTTTTTACTACTCATGTCCTATCCTTCTACTAATGTTACTACTACTACCGCCTCGCGTCTGGTGACTCAACTGGAAATCAGTGTCATTACACCACATTCATCTCCCCTACAAACCTCACCACCCTGGTGTAAAACATTTTTTTTGTCCCACTTTATTTATAAAATTAGTTAATGTGATTTGAAATGTCTCATCCCAGTATATCTTAAGTCCTGAGGATAACAAAGATTTTTTTTTGTAAAAGTAATACATTTGAAAAGTTTTTCATAAACTTCGTTTGTCCGTCTTGTTATCTCCATCAATTTCATTTTCTTATAAGTACTGCGTACTAAGGTTCTAAGAGTCAATTTTCTAAGCGTTTAATGTTGTGATATTGCTTAAATGAGAAAGTACAACATACCCCTGTTGCATTAAATTATACCGCTGGCAAATAATTACAATTTATCTGCAAGTTTAAGTATTTATTTGCATACTTATAGTTTGTTTCAGCGGCGAACATTTTACTGTGAGTCCTTGTTGCTTAGTATCCCATAAAAACGGAAACCTAAGGTATTCTTATTTGTCCTTTCATTCTTTTCACCAATACGCCAGATTTAATCATGTTTTATTTTAGCAGACGTCAATGCAGGCATAACGTACGTACATTTTATCGATACACATAATGGCATATTTCCTTTCATTTAAAAAACCCTTCAACGAAGAGTTACACTAAAAAAGCTTCAAAATACATAATACATTTCTGACTCCCAACTTGTTAAGCCTAATTTTATGAAATCAAATATAAGTAGTGCCAAACAAGATCACTCTTCAATTAGTCATATCTGAATGTGAGAGTGACGCCTTTGCGTCAAATCAAGGGATATTTTTTATCGATTCAAGCACTAAGAATATAAGTTACAGATCCTGAACTAAAACTATTTGGTTTTTGTTAAATGAGAAGAACGGCGTGAGATGTATTGTCACAATTAATGAAATTTTCAAAATTAAAATTGGCGTTAAAAGAACTCGAAGGGATAAAAGAACTCCATCGCATGTTTATGCTTCAGCTGATTTATAGCCAAATTTTGAACCTTTCAATTTTCGGGGTTTTGAATTAAGGTAAGATTAGCTCCATCGACTATAACTGGTGCAAATTTTATGATCTAACTTCTCCACATTTTATGAATAAATCCAAGTGATTCTATTCTATTGTGGTGCGGCAAATAACAATTAATCGTGAAAATGTTTAAAAAATTTTAATTCAGTACTTCTAAGTCCTGTAAAAATAACACACAGCATTAACCATGGTGTTAATTGCTTGAATTCCCAAACTAATGGCGTTTCTACTCCATAAATTCAATAAATTCATTTCCATACATTTAAAATTCCATCTCTTGTGAAATGAAATTAACCAATCAACAAAATTCGTGCCAATAACACCACTATCTTCCATCATACTTAACTAATCGGTGATCGAAGTAAAAACAATCGTAAGTGTCAGTAAAAACGAACTAATTAGAATCTAAAAAAGAGTAATTCAATTGAAAGCTCTATTAAAATAAACACTGATTGTAGAAATTCAGAATCAAAATTCACTTTGGCAATCAAAACCTTTTCTAATGGCGAAGAATTGACTATGTCTGGACCTGTATGGCTAAAAAAAGAGATTATTTTTCTTCCTTGATTAATTTAACTTTTAAAGATATTTTAAGTCAAAAAAAATCCATTAATAAAACATAGAATACATAAAAATTCAATAGACCTACCGGTGAAAACGAACTGCAACGAAATACTAACGAGGACGATGTCAGCAAATCCCGAGGAGAATAATTTCTATTTGCACAAAATAAATAGCGCAACCATACGCTGTCGAGGGCGGATATCCAAACTCGGCTGAAAAAAAACCTTTCCCCTTTCATTGGGGGAGCGAAATGGGATGGAGGATGGGTGGCGCGGAGAGGTAAAGTCCGGGAGTCAATCGCAACAGGTTCTTCTCCTTCTTCTTCGTGGTTTTAATGAGGGATCGCTCTTTAAAATTCCGCCCTTCCTACACAACCAGCCAACTCTTTTGTGGAGCTGCTGCCACTCCGCTCGGGGGTTAAGGGGGGGTGAGGAGGATGAAGGGAGGTGAGGAGGAGTGAGAGGGAGAGTGCCCTGCCTTTCTCCGTCTCATTAATTACGTATTTTCGCGGAAACGGACGCCGGCGTGATGCGATGACGACGACGAAGTCGGCATAAGGGATAAGCTAACGAATTGATTAACTCATAGAATTCGTTCAGACCGTCCGCACCCCTTCCTCGCACATAATTACGAAGCTCACGGACGCTTCCGCCATTTTCATCACGAGGGGGGAAACCTGGGGAATGGAGGACGAAGCCATAGGTGGTGAGAGGGATTGAGGGGGTGGGGAGGGGGGGTTCGGAACTTTTTTTCGGCGTCATTAACGGCATTCCTCCATTCTCCATTTTTCTCTCAACTTCCTCTCTCTCTCTCTTTCTCTCTCTCTCTCCATCCCTTTCTCATGCTCCCTTGCTCCCCATGACTCTCACCCTTCCCTTCTCTCCCTCTCTCTCACATGGCGATCGATCTCTCGATTTTGAATTTGGTCGCGAATATCAGTGTTTTTTTCCCGACCCCCTCTCATCACCACCCAATACTCTCTCTCTCTCTCTCTCTCCCCCTCTCTCCCACCCAGCGAAAATGAAAATGTTTTGCAGCCAGCAATGGCGAGGGCAGAAGAGGGAGGAGGATAGAATGAGGAGAGGGTGAGGTTTGCGAGGAGAATAAAAATAAAATAAAAAGAATTTCGCCGAAACATGCACCCGAGCGCTCTATCCGCCGCGATGAATGGTTTTTCTGTTCGATTTGTCCGCCGGAATCGTCCATCGCGTTGTTGCCGTTCCAACGCCCTCCATCTCTCCCCTCCATCACTCCCCGCCTCGCCCCACAGAGCCACCATAAAAATCATTTCATTCTCCCATTTATCCCCTCTTCACCCCTTCGCCGTGTTCCATGTTCACTTCCACCCCCATCACAACACCAAACAATCCCACCAGCAGGCTCTTCCCAAAACCCAAACCCCACTCACGCGGGTTAAGAGAAATAAAAAAATTCCCAACCAAGGTAAAGCCCTTCCCTCTCCCCCAACACGGACCGGGGCGATACAAGGCTAGCAGTCATCTACGTACACCACCCATCCAACCCCTTACCCTCCTCCCCTATTCCCCGAGGCACCTCAGCGACAACATCCTCGAGGGCTGGTTGCTGCCCCTTCCCTAACCAATCCCATATTCTCAAAACTCTCCCAAATCCCCCACCCCTCTTCAGACTCGGGGGCCAATTCGAGGAGTAGAAGGAAGCAAAAAACTGTAACCGTGGCGCGTGAGGTGGGGGGGGGCCTTTGACGAGGAGTCGCCGAGGGCAGAGGTGAGGTGAGACCGAGCATCAAGAGTAAGGGAAGGGTTTAGCTTTGGCTTTCGGGAGGGCGTTGGGGTCGGGGGAAGTTAAAGAGGGAGGCGAACGGCAAGGGATTGGCGGTGGAGTGCAGAGGATGGAAGACGAAAAAGGCAAACAGCGCTCTAATATTTGCGGAAGGAAGAAAGGCATGACCGCCATGCGAGAAAGAAGGAATGAGAGGGGGAGAGAGAGGGGAGTGCGGTGGGTAGGACGAGTTGCCGTGGGAGAGTTTGTTTGGGACTAAGGAAGGGTGGAACAAAAACAGGCAAAGTACGTGGGATGTAACGTGTGGGTGGAGGATGAAAGGCCGAAGGTTCGAGAATGAAGAAACTAGTAGAAGAAGAAGGGGAAAAGAGGAAGTATATGTATATCATATATAAAAAAAATATATATATAATATATTTATATATATGTGGGTCGCAGTGGTCCAGTGGGTACTGGCCGGAGGGTCCCGGGTTCGATTCCCGTGCGAGGCACTCTGGGCACCTGCAGCTCCACCCAAGCTAGTTGATTTTTCGGGTACCAGATCTTCCTGGGAAACCATAACCGGCACAGGGAAAGGAACTGCCCCCCCTACCCTGATATGGAAACACGTCGTCGGGCTTGGTACGTGGGTGAGCTCTACCATCACCTACTAAACCGACCTTCGGGTTGATTACTGTGTTTATGGTTATATATATAATGTACAGGGTGTGGCAAAATCACTTCCTTTTTTAAAGGGCGTTTGCTTTATAATAAGGAAGTTATGTTGCCGAACCCTATTTTTTTATATATAATACATATAACCCTATCAGTATAAGAATGGGATCCTTCTACAATGCGCAATAATTTCTAAATTTGACGCATTTTTGAGATAAAATTATTCCCATTCCGATGAGTATGATTATCATTTGCTTTAGGTCTAAGGATAATTTACATGTGCAATGCTTGCTTTTGATTACGTAAATTATCGATTAATTATTTTCAACAAACTATCATTTATATCTCACCTAATCCAGTAAAAATCTAAGTAAAGAATGGATCAATAAATGAGGATAGTTCGGGGAATAACTGAAATGCTGTTAACTAGCCTTGAGGCAATTTAAATTCGTGAACTGGAAATGGAGCCATGTAAATTTATAATTTTAACTCCAAAAGACTTCAGCTAATAACCCCATGAAGTCGAAAGACCCTTGATGAATAAAGAAATGTGAATATTAAGGTGAAGATATTGGAATTCTTGGATGGAAGAGTGGAATGTCCTGAAGGGCTGTCTGTGCACGTAAATGTACGTGAGCAACCTAGTGGGTCTGTATCTACATGGACCGTTCGATTTGTATATGAGTGTGTGTATATGGCCCATTCCGGACTGATATCCCCTCTGGGCGGCCCGCGGTGAATCCTTCCTCGATCTTCCCCCTCTCTCACACCCACACAAGGCTCCCCACTCCCTTTTTTGCCAACCACCGCTCACGACCCTGAGGACCTTACCCTCCCTCTTGCCTCAGCCAGCATATCTCCCAGCTAGGCCCCGGAGAAAACTGTGGCAACTTTATGATTCAAATGAGATACGTATATAAAAAATATAAATATATATACGTATTTCATTCTCATATACATATATATATATATATATATATATGTGTGTGTGTGTGTGTGTGTGTGGAAATGAGAACCCCAACCCCCCACATATATATGTATATATATACACATATATATACACAAGTTTAGACATAGAAAAGGAACATGACGTAGAAGAAGATAGCTTAGGTCCAGGCATACTTGACGATGAAATAGAAAGGGCATTTAAGGAGATGAAAGCAAATAAGGCTGTGGGGGTGGACAATATTCCTGTAGAAATGTTGAAATGGTTAGGGAAAGGTGGGAAGAAGGCCATATATGGACTGATTCGTAGTATCTATGAGGAAGGAATCTGGCCGGAAGATTTTGTGAGATCGGTGTTAGTTCCTATTCCAAAAAAGGCAAAGGCTTCGTCATGTGAGGATTACAGAACAAGAAAGAAAGTTTGATATCCCACGCAGCTAAAGTTATTCTCAGGATCATCAACAAAAGGATAGAGAGCAAGGCAAATGATTACTTAGGGGATGATCAGTTTGGGTTCAGGAAAGGAAGAGGTACGCGTGATGCCATTGCAGTAATGAGATCACTAGTCGAGAGGAATATAGAATACAATCAGGACGTTTTTGCCTGTTTTGTAGATTTCGAAAAAGCGTTTGATAGAGTGAATTGGGAAAAATTAATGCGTGTATTGCAGAAAATAGGAATGGATTGGAGGGACAGGAGACTGATCCGCAACCTGTACATGTCTCAGACTGCTCAGGTGCGAGTGGGGAACGGAGAGTCCGGATGGGCAGTGCTAGGAAGAGGTGTAAGGCAGGGTTGCCCATTGTCACCGGTACTGTTCAACGTATATGTAGAGGAAATGATTAAAGAGGCATGGGAAGAACTGGAGGTAGGAATGAAAGTCGGAGGGGAATTCGTAAAATCGGTTAGGTTTGCTGATGACCAAGCATTAGTTGCTCAGTCAGCCAAGGGGTTGCAAGCATTGTTGAGTGAATTGGAGGTTCAGTGCGATAAATATGGGATGAGAATCAATATTAATAAAACAAAGGTTATTCGATTTTCTAGAAAGAAAAAGGCTAAGCTAAATATTACAATAGGCGGGGAAAAAATAGAGCAGGTAGAACAGTTTACATATCTCGGAAGTGTTTTGGACCAATACGGCCAAAGTGGTAGGGACGTAAGGAGAAGAATTGAGCTAGGCAAGGAGGCTTTCTCAAGGAGGAGGGAGTTGATGACGGGGACGTTGAGTAGGGATGTTAAGACAAGACTCGTAAAAACTCTGATATGGAGCGTAGCTATGTACGGCGCGGAAACGTGGTCGCTGAAGCAGGAGGATAGACGTAGATTGGAGGCTTTTGAAATGTGGGTGTGAAGAAGAATGGAGAAGGTGAAATGGACCGAAAGGAAAACAAATGAGGAAGTACTAGAAATGGTGGGGGAGGAGAGGGGTTTGTTGAGAGAAATCCTATGGAGGCAGGAAAAATGGATGAAAGGCGTATTGAGCGGTAGTGGAATGTTGAAGAGGGTAATAGAGGGGAGAATGTTGGGCAAGCGAGGTAAGGGTAGGAACAGGATAGGGATGTTGGATGGGATGAAGGGAGGAAAGAAGTACACCGAGATGAAGAGGGACCTGATGTAGATTAGTTTGCTAGGTGGGAAGTCACAAAATGTTTATTTGATAGTTGTGTCCATCCAAAAGCCTACCTTAACCGGTAGATTACCTAAAAAAAATATATACACATATATATGTACGTGTATGTGATACCGTGTCTGGAGACTGTAGGAGGTTTACAACAGGCCCCACTCTCTTAAAAAATCGGCATCGAGGAGCACCCCGAACGAAGGGCGAAGCTGAGGGAGGGAGAAGGATTCATATGAAAGCGAGAGATATGGAGAGTTAAGGGATTTTTATGACTAGAATGGTGGTGAATTCGGTGACTGTGGTGGCAAGCACGTTAAGTAAAAACCCTCCACTCTTTCCCTCTGCAAGCCTTATATATTCCCACCCCTTCAATATGTAATGCGTTATCCCAGTCCACCCCTATTCCCTCCTTCATCAACTTTTCCCCACCGGCCGAACGGGAGGGTAGTGAGCTTCTATCTGGGATAGGGGTTTTGAATCTGAGGGGGCGCGGGAGAGTGAGACGAGGGCTCTAGTGCTAGGGTACATGAAGGGTCCGAGCAAAGTTGTACTTTATTCATGCATATACTTAGATGCATATGTATGCATATATATGTATGCATATAAATAGATATATATATATTTATATAATATATATTTTTTTATTTGTATACATACACACACAACCATTAACGCTGTAATCAACTCGAAGGTCGGTTTGGTAGGTGACGGTAGAGTTCACCCAGTACTAAGCCCGACAGAGTGTGAAATTAACTTATCTGGTTTAAGTGGCCAGTTCCTTTCCCTTTGACAGTAATGGTTTCCCAGGAATATTTGGTATCCGAAAAATCATATAGCTTGGGTGGAGCTGCAAGTGCCCAGAGTCCCTTTCCCGGGAATCGAACCCCGGAACCTCCGGTCAATAGTCACACGCTCTACCCCATGGACCACCGTGACCCACACACATATATTTATATTTTTCTATATATATATTTGTATATGTACGACTGTGTATATATTTTTCTCTTCCGGGACGAACTCGTAAGACGAGAGAAGGAGAGATGTGGCTTCTAGGGATTTGAGAGGGAGGACTGGGCGAAGGAGGAAGGCAGATCCGCTTTGTGCGGCTTGCTTATTTGCGTGCCGGGCGGGAGAAGGGTGAACTGGGAGAAGTAAGTAAGTGAGTACCCCTTGGTTGGGGAGAGAAGGGCCGGACAAGGGCGTGCAGGGGAGGAAGTTCTGAGGAGAAGGCTCTTTGGCGCGGACAGGGAGCGAACGGGAGAGAGGCCGCGGGAGGAGTGGGAGAGGCACAGTGTTGGCCGAGGGACAACAGCCGCCAGTCACTCTCTTCATATCCGCACACGGGATGCGAGGGGATTTTTAATTACTCCTTGGCATATTTGATTTCCCTCGGGGTCATCCATTGGCCTCGTTTCCTCTTTTGCTGAGCGAGGGGTGCGTCGAATATCTCTCCCCTTCTCCTCGTCTCCCACCCCCCCCACAGACACTCCTCCCTTCCTCGCGTACACTCCCCCAGCCGGACGCCCTCTGCGAGTACCGAAGCAAGTTCCACTGCGGATTTCCATTCCCCTCCCACTCCTGGCTTAAATTTTATCCGTTCCCGTCCGGGAGTCCATCTCACCTCTCTCCTCGCTTCTGACACCCATACTTCCATCCAAACCCACCGCGACTGATGGTCCACCCCTCCCTTTATCTATCTTTCCCACCCATTTCAATCTCTCTTGCCCTGCTCTCTCAATCATAAACGTCATCTTTCCTCGTAACTCTATACGCACGCCAAGAATTGACCTCCGTCATTGGATGAGTCGGTTTTTTTTTCGTATTTCAGGCAGTATCCCGACCACAGATCACTTTTTTAATTCCTCAATGGCGACGCAAAAATTCTGGAACCAGTTTGTAAGTGGATATTTGTAACTTTTTCTGCGAGTATTTGAGAACGGCAATCACTGGAGGCGGTCAGGCTTAATGGTAAGAAGACACTAAAATTGCGTCATGGGTCTGGCTTCTAAATCTCACGCGTTGTTGACGCGTCAAGAACGTTACTGCCTCGGTGACTGAGAAAGTAAGGAATAGGCGAAAAAAAGAGGCGACATGGTGGCTCAACGGGCGTGTTAAGATTCCGGAAGCTCTCGTGATCGTATCTGGTTGATGTCTCGGGTCACTAAAACGCATGCAATCCCAGCCATATGCAAGCTCCATGATTTGATGAGTTCTCAATTCTCCGGAAGCGACAGACGGCAATGTTTAAGGAACTGCCTCTCTACCACCATTACTTCGATTATACTTGTATTATAGCTAAGTGTGAGGTGAAATCTCTGATACAACTTTCGGGTAAGAGACTGTCGTTTAGTATTATAGAATAAAGTATTCTATAATAGTATAAAATATAGTATTCTTTCTAGAACTGATCATAGTCTTTAAAAAATGATGGAATAACTGTATTTAAACTGTACAAAAAACGAGTAACTGTATAGTATGTGGTGCAACTGTATTTTCAGCCTTCAGGTCATGCATCGAAAGCATTCAAGGGTAACTTTTTCCTTGCGTAAAACTTGTGTCTCGGCTAATTTTCCTGCTTCTATTTATCGTAATCACGATTTCATGATAAAAATTGCAGTATTTCATAGATTAAAATTAGATTAAAGTACATGTTTTAGATATGAATTAAAGAGACTGAATATATCAAACAAACTTCAAAGGTAGATGTAGAAGAGAAGAGTCATTAGTTACAGATCTCTAATCAATCAACCTTACGACTGATAATGATGAGCGTAACATGGCGAACTAGTGTTTGTTCTGAGGACGTTTGAGTTACTGGGTTCGTCCGGAAAATAAGTGTACTGAGCTCAGGAAAAAAAATGTATTACACTTTTACATATCTTAAGCTAATATTCCTCAAAATAGGACCCTTGTGAGTCGATACACTTGTTCCAGCGGCGTTCCCATTCCTGGAACGCTCCCGCGAAGGCTTCATCGGGAACCTCTCGAAGACACGTCGTCACGGCCTCTTTGACGGCGTCCAAAGTCCCGTATCGCGTTCCTTTCAAACTCCTCTTTATCTTCGGGAACAGAAAGAAGTCCGGTGGTGCCAAGTCCGGGCTGTAGGGCGGGTGCGGCAGCGTTGCCACGCCGTGCTTGGCCAAGAAGTCCGACACGACAAGCGCGGTGTGAGACGGCGCATTGTCGTGATTTTTTTCGCATCTGTAATTGGTCCCTAATAATCTCGTGCACTATTGTTTTTGGCACATTACACTGCTCTGCTATCATCCAAACACTAAGACGACAATCAGAGCTCAGTAAATCGCGAACTTTTCGCACATTTTCGTCGGTGAGTGTCGTTGATAGGCGTCCAGGCCGTGGTTCGTCGTCGACCTCTTCTCTGCCCTCCACGAACATCTTGTGCCACCGAAAGATCATGTTTCTGGACATGGCTGACTCCCCGTAAGGCTGGTTAATCATACCGACAGTTTCGGTAGACGATTTCCCAAGCTTTACCGCAAATTTGATGAAATAACGCTGCTCCAAAAACTTCGGCATCGCGTTCCGTGACGTGGGTCGAGCGTGGAGGTTCGCGTTAACAGAGCTCCTCACTACACCACGGCTCAGAGCCGACTGCCTTTTTCAGCGTCCCTTGCCAACATACCCCCCTCCAATCGCAGCCCGTCAGAGCGGTTCTGGGCGCGCCTGGAGCAGCGGGAAAAAATCAGTACACTTATTTTCTGGACGAACCCTGTATGCGGGCCTGTATACTAGGTTTATAAGAGTCAAGTTGAATGAAATACTAATGGAATTTGAGAAATTTAAGAGGGAAAATGTTCATTGTTAGCTAAATAGAAGAACATATAAAATGTATAAAGAAGCCTGAGGCAAATTACTATAATATCTTGAGGAAAAAGAACAGAAAATATGTGAAGTAATGGCACTATAATCGGAAGAATATTTAGAGTCAACAATTAAACGGAAGAAAGATACATTTAGGTAAACTTTCCTGGAACAAATGTAGGTATAGACAAGAAAGTGTAAAAGTTGAGAGATGAAGGGAGAGGATAACCGCAGGAAAATCCTTATTTCATATTCTAGAAAACAACAAAGACAAATTACGGATGAACATATTTGTCGTGTGGTGAATTTAAGAAAGAATAATGACATAATAGATTATGGGGTGAACCATTGAAATACTAATCTTTTGGAGTAAAAATACACTTGCAGGTAGTTTGTGCAGCTGTTCTTCAAGTATTAAATTAGACAAGGCGGTACTATCCATTGCTGTCTTTGCAAATTTTTCATCCTAAAACTGGCACTCAAGCTCCATCCTACTGATAAGATCCCTTCAGAAAAGAGAATAGTTTCCAGTAAATGATCCTCCCGCTCTACAGAATCATAACTCTTACTTTCTTCTCTCATACCCATATTTCACCTCCCCTTCATCCTATTTTGCAACCAAGCAGGAGAATTTTCATTCTCCTTCCTTCTTTAGGGGAAATGCAGCACAAATTGGGCCCCTTTTCTCGATTCACAGCTCCCCGTTCTCGTCAGAAGGATTTTTCTTCCCTTTTTGCGAGATACCATCCCGCGGCCTGGAGGGGTGGAGAGAGGGAAGACGAACGGGTTGAGCGTAAAAGCGTTCCGCATGGAGGAGGTCTTGCCCTCTCCGTCGCCGAGATATGTTTTGCAAAATTATCCCTTGAGGCGACGCAAAAGTTATGTCGGTCTTGAAAAAACTTGCTTTCTGCAGCGCAATCAATTGGCAGAACTACTAAATCACTAGGCCTTAAATAACATAAAAGAGCTCCATAGGAGCGTGCAGATGATTGAAGGAAAATTCGTGTAAAAGAAGTACCTGGGCATGAATGCTTCCAGAATTACCAGCAGTAGCTAGTTGCTACGGCAAAGGATACTGACAAAACACTGCGTAATGCACAGAAATAGTTAATTAGCCAATCTGATTAACAAATTTTCTTGATCTATCGTGTACGTAATGACGCCAATAATAAAGGAAAACAAAGGCTCTAAAAAGTATATTCCCACCGAGGCTCAAGATCTCCAATTACATTAAGTCGAATAAATGATTTGTATTCATATGTTTTATTTCAAATATTAAAAAAATCAAATGTACACTATATCGATTACGCTTCTTGACCATTTTATTCGTGATAACGATAAAAAAAACATCTTAATTTGAATTGAAGACGGTTTCTTTAGGATTTAGTACTATTCTGTGAATAGCCACCTTTCTAATTTGCATCAATATGCTCGATTTGAAGATTTGCTCAAATAATTTCCCCATTTAGCCACCAGTCATTATATATTAATGAGGTGATATCGTTAACATCTATTTGGTATATTATTTAACGATTAAAGAGAAAAATAAAGGGGCGTAATTATCTCATAACCTTGTCCTTAATGAAAATTGAAAATGTTTAACATATAATGAATTTTTATTCCCTTAATCCATTGCTCACTCGTAGAGAAGTTGGGGTGTATTCATCATATCCTTATTCCAGTACATCTGTCCTATTAATGACGTCCTGCGGACCGTCCTACTGCTTTGAGAAGGCCATCGAATATTTAAATAAGCGTTGACTTGTTTAAAATACCTCTTCAATGGCCAGAAGCTTTTCTCTATAAAGGCTTTTTACATGTACACTGTAGCAATCTTCATAAAAATTTTCTCCTAAAGTGTCGTCAAATTCATCACGAGATACGAGTTGCAAAAAGACTATCTTTTTTTAGCTTTAGAATGATTAACTCTTCCTGATTTACTCACGAAACTTCAGAAAACCAATTAAACTGCTTCTAAAGAAAAAGTTCTTTCATAAATGGTGATGAATGATCCACAGATCATCGAATATGTAGAGCTCTTTTCAGTTACAGTTACCGTTTTTTAACTCTACTCCTTTGTCCTTCAAATTGCATTTTTTGAGCATTGAATGGTCCATTAATCAAAGGTTCTCCACTTTTCATCTTCACTATTTCTAAATATAGTACTTTTAGTAACGTTAAAATAAGTCTTTTTCAACACTGTAAAAGAATTTGTTAAGTAATTGGCAAGTGAAATAAATACCTACGGGCTCACATTTTGTTTTAAAATTACCAAAATCCTTCATTCCCCCAATCTTGTCAAAAAATGGCTTCGGTTTAGTCAAACATAGGAATATCAACCCTAAATGCAGGAACCCTGTAGACTTCAAAATAGCTCCCATCAAAAAATTAGATGAGTTTATTATTTAAAATTTCAGGTTTGACAAAATTTTGTGTTAGATACACATTTCAAAATGTTGAGATTACGAGTATAAACATTGAGATGTCAAATATTAATCTACACTTCCTCATTATTAATATTAATATTGTAATGGTAATTGATCAGTTTTATGTTTTGAGATTTTCTTAAAATCATCATAATTGAATGAAAATTCAAAATGATATGCGGTAGTTTTCACCAATGTAATTTTAGGTCTACATCTGAATAACTAGGGAATGAATTGTGACATTAATAGTAAAATTCGTAGACGCGACTTCTTACAAAAACGATACTTTCAAAATTTACCAAAATCCCAAAAAAAAATACGAAAAAGTATGAGAAATCATGTGTAAACAACGTCATGCCCGAGTCATTGTGAGAATAATAATAATAGTCAGTAATAACAGTGACAAAAGTTAACCATTTAAAAATACTGGGAGAGCAATTTGAGTTTGATGCTTACCCATTTGCATTAGCAAAATCGATATGAAGTCAACGTTGATACATCATCAAGACTTGATAAGGTTTTTCCTCTGTGCGATTGACTAAAAAATGAGACAATAAATGTGACAAACCTTCCTGAATTACGTAACTTCTCCGATGATTTGAGATACAGTTTTCAAGTGCAGTGGAAGGCGGTATGAAAATAAATATACAGCGTTCCCTCGCTTCAAGGAGATCCTCTCGACGGAAACAATGTTCACCTATGCTCAAGTGTAGTAGTACTTACAATCGCCTGGGGGTGTTTACTGGACTGAAGCTAGTGATTTGTGAGCGCTAAGTATCCCGTGCCCCCAGCCTCCCTCTGCCCTCACATCAACCCGTCCCTCGGTCTGGATCAAAGCATCCACCGTCGGAGTAAGCGTGGGGGTTCGATCCCACGTCGGAGTTAAAAGCCCTCTCGAGTGTTTGCGGACGGGATCAAAGGAATGACCAAAGCAAGGAAGCTAAAGAGTACATAGCCACGCACACACACACACACACATGGTGCCTCTTTGCGATAACTCTAAGAAAGTAATGATCAAAGTGGCGCTTTATGTGCCCCTCCCGCCCTCCTCACTTTCAGAATTTCGGCTTTCGGAATACGCAGTAACCATTTGGAATCTCTCTAGGCTCCTCCCCCATCTACAACTTTCCATTCGCTTCCCTCCCGTTCCTTCTTCCCCCGACCACCACACACCCTCTCTCTCTCTCTGACTCTCCTGTTATCAAATATTATACGTGCCGATTCAGAGAAGTTTCGCGGAAGCGAATTGCTAAGGGAACTCTCCGACTTCCGAGCCGAACAGCCCATTCCTCCCATTGGACGGGAGGCTCTCGTCCTTCATCACAAATGGAGATTAATTTTTCTAACTCGCTTCCAAGATTCAAAAAATTCGAGTAATGCCAGGGGGATAACCATCCTTCCAATACAAACTCCATCTCTAAAGTGCCTGGAAATCTTTGAATGGAAATGACTTCTATCCTCGCGACTGGATGTGGGCGAAATGAAATAAATAAACAGCTAATTGAGGAGACTCTTTTTTGGAACGTTTCGCAGCCTAACCGCTTTATTCAATAGTGTCCCACGTCCATGTAAGAAGTTCATTAAAATTTCAGTACATTAGCGTTTTTATTATAAACTCATTGATGCCAAACTTCAACAAAAAAATAACTTTTTCCATCTCTCTGTCTTCGTGAAACTTCCTTTAACGTTCAAATAGTTTTTAGATTAATTTATTTTTACAACGGAATACGAGGGCGGTTTCTTTCCAAACTCCGATGGGCCATAATCAATAGGCAAATGAACATTAAAAAATTATTTTATTACTAAAATATATGTACACTAATGGTAATACTAATTAATTGTGGTCTCGAGCTGCATGACCGCAACAATCAACACACATTTATGGTCCCAAAACACGGTGGCTATAACCTTTCGATTGTTGAAGTTTAATTTCTTTTGGTTCGTTTGGTGAATTCGTGTGCATTCATTGCTATGATTGTCGCTTTGTTTTGGTCGAGTCATATTGAATCCACGTCTCATCTCCGGTCGCAATTGATTTCCAAAATTCTTCTCCCTCAGCGTCATAATGGTCAAGGAACGTCACAGCTGAAGCCATTCGGCGAGTTTTGTGGTTGTTAGTTAACGGTTTTAGAACCCAGCGAGCACACTTTTTTGGTAACCTAAATGTCCTGTAGCGATAGAGCACAGAGAAGATCTTGAAGCATCAGGAAATTGCAGCACCTATGGCGAACCTACGGTTTTCTCTAACAATTTCGTCAACTCGTTGAACAATGCAAGTGAACAGTTTGTGGCGACAGACTTGCGTCTTTGGCCCCCGTTATCATGCACATCAGTTCGGTCGTCTTCAGATTTTCGAAACCGTTCACGCACAACACCATTGCTCATGCAGTTGTCTCCGTTCACTCGGCTTATTCTTCGATAAAGTTCTGGAGCACTGTTCCATTCTGCTTGCAGGACATGAATAACGCTTCGGAATTCGGATTTGACGGGATGATCAATTGAGGCGGCCATGTTTATGTGACTGTTACTGAGCACAGACTGACAACATGAGTTCGGCAGTGGCAGAGCTGTGTTGATTGTTGAGTTCACGCAGTTGGGTTGTGATGCAGCTGTTTATTGTGAAACGTTACGTTTGCGGAGTCCCATTCAAAACAAAAGAAGAGGCATGCTGACCTATGGAATTACTCTGATCCATGACAACGCCCATCCTCACAGTGGTGGTTCAACCCAACCGTTCCTTGAGCAATGTCATTGGGACAATTTCGATCACCCGATATACACTTCCAACCTAGCGCCAAGTGACTTCCACCTTTTCCCCGAACTGAAGAAGTGGCATGGGGACAGCGCTTCCAAACCAACGAGGAGCTTCAAGACAACGTCAAAGCACATTTAAATTCATTGGTGGCAACATTTTATGAAGAGGATATTGTAAAGCTCGTCCACAGGTACAAAATATTCCTCAATCGCCAAGGTGATTATGTCGAAAAGTAACCATAGGTGTACATAACTTTTAGTAATAAAATAGTTTTTTAATGTTCACGTTTCTTTTTTATAGCCCATCGGAGTATAAGAAAAAACCACCCTCGTATATTTGCATACAACTTGAGTTGCACGGGCACAGTTGAGGTGGCGAATTAGAGTAATTCAAGATAATTAAGATTAGGACACAGTTCTTTCAGCTGTCTTTTTTGCCTACACCTCTCCATCTGCAGTCAATAATTACAAACAATGATTTGAACACCTGTTCAAATGTGACGTCAGCCCTCTAAATAAATGTGCAATAAGTTTTCGAGTAGGTACCTCTATCTAATTATTCCCATTGCTAAGGATTATGCTCTTTCAGTAAGAAGTAAAATGATTATAATGATCATTAATGGTAAATAATACTAGCAAACATTTTATTCTACAGTGAGAGCCATGATAAAAGTATCCGTAAATGCGAATATACTATTTTAAGGCTATATATAATAGTTTTCTATCAAAGCTGTACTGCAAGGCAAAGAGACAATTTTATTCTTGAGCATAAGAGAGATGATTACGGTAGCCATCTTAGAAAGCAGCGCTAGCTCATTCTTTTCCCTTTCTTCATCAGTAACTGGAATCCCTTTCAGGTGGTCTCATTAATGTTCCGTATTTCTTTAATTTAATTAGCCCAAATGGCGCAATTCCCCTCATATCACCAAAGGAAAGAATACTTACTGTTTTCTTTTTAATTGGACATAAAGAGTAAAACTTTCATTCTGACATAAATTGCTTACTTCAATTCTCGTTCTTATATCATTTACAAGGCATGTTCAGTTAATGCAAGGGATGTTTTAGCGACGATTTTGTTATCTTTTACTGTTTCCTTGACAACTAACGACAATTCATCAATGCGAAAATTATAGCTATAAGCACTTATTTTCCTTCATTTCCATCTTTGGCTCTATACGCACAATTTTCCCCGCCGTCAATTAGATAGTAATGTAAGTAAGATTTTTCCATTAGTTCCTATTTCGTATGAAATGAATTTCATTTTAACTACCCTTTAGGCCACAGTTTTTAATCAACAAAATGGGAATTTTAGCCTGATATTAATGCATATTTACGGTATGTCTGACTTCATCCTCTTTAATTTTCAATATCATCGAGATGGAAGCTTTGATTCCGTTTCAGTTATATCTAGGACACATTCTTTTCCATTTGATGGAGCATGTATTTTTTAAAATTATAAGTTAATCGATGTCTGATGACATAAAAATGTTGACGAGTTTTTTTTTTCCTTTTTCTTGAATACATCAATTGCCAATTATTTGTGATTCATCTGGTCCTTGA
Organism: Hetaerina titia; assembly: GCA_037158775.1. Taxonomy (NCBI): domain Eukaryota; kingdom Metazoa; phylum Arthropoda; class Insecta; order Odonata; family Calopterygidae; genus Hetaerina; species Hetaerina titia. Next base: position 53,071,622 of record CM073768.1, on the reverse strand, counting down.
TCCTATTCTCTATTAGGTTGATATATTTTAACATATTAATTGAACTTTATTCAACTTTATTTTGAAAAAAAATTAAGTTAAAACACGGTATATGTGAACGAAAAGTATAGAAGAAGAAATGAAGAAAAGATTTTAGATAAAAAAATTTCATGAACGTCTATCTAAAATAAAAAAATTCAAGAAATACGAATATTATTTTCTAGAAGTATAATTTTTAAAAAGTGCTAGGACGGTAAATGGAAGTTGGCTTAAAATTGAAATTTTGAAAAACAACAGTAAATTATTCCTGATGTGACAAAGTATGGGGACGTGGTAGTGCAGTAAGTGCCGCGCTTGGCTACTGACCGGAGGGCTCGGGTTCGATTACGGATGACGCCTTGAGCAACCTCACCTCACCCAAAACTGTATGACTTTTCAGATACTAGATCTTCCTGAAAAACCATAACTGCCACAGGGAAAGGAATTGGCCCTCCTACTCTGATATGTGAATTTCACGCGTCGTTGGGTTTAGTACCAGGTGAGCTCTACCTTCGCATATCAAACCAAATTTCGGATTGAATACTGTTGAAGGGATGGAATGACAACCTACAATTAGAACAACTAACCATTGGGGTGGGTGGGTTAGGGGTGAGGATAAGAGCTGGTGTGGGAACTTCCATTCTACCTATGGATGTCCTGAGCACAAGGACAGAGCAGCAAACAATGGAGGCGCGGTGGCGTCTTCTAGAAGGTCGAAACCAAAACCTTCTCTCGTATTTAACATGGACTCCTGACAACACATGGGCAGCTATCTAAAACTTAAGGTTTCTCAGCAGCAGTGTCAAAGTATACGTCGAAAACTTGGGGTTTCCCTTCACCCAACTATCTTTTCTTCAGCGAAGGTTGATCAGTATCTCTGCCCGTTCCTTCTCGTCCTTGAAAACCGTCAACAAAACATACTGCAAAGCCATGCATACTATTCTCAAGCAATGGAGAAAGCGACGTGTAGACAGGAGGATTCACGTTGAAAACATAACCAGTTAATATTGAGAATGAAACGCCGACTGGACCTCTCTGCGAGCTGCAGTGGATGAAGTGCACTGTGATGATCCCTCCCAGTTAAAGCAGGAGAAACGTAGGTTAGGTTTGGGTGGAGAACCATAAGGCACAATATTGTCTTTCTCTAAATGAAGTGATGACGTGAGCCGAAGAGCTACGCCATATACAGACGATTCCCTGCAGTATTATAAGCGATATGCACCGCATTCAGTCTATAAGACAGTCGAAAATTCAGATTTACACCAAGATAAGTTATGTTATATATAGTCTTTTTCGCGCCTCCCTCCCAGTATCGCCAGCGACTGATACCGATAGGCACGCCACTGGACGCGAAATTTAACCAGGGAGTAGAAAGCTATTTGCAGTTAAGTCAAAGTTTGCAAAAGTCCAACTTGACTTCTTCACAAATGTGGCATAGCCCGCAAAGAAAGTCCGAGTGGTGTCCGTAGCTGTATCCCACTTGAAGTCCATTGGAATAATATGAATGATGGGATGAGGTAGAGATATTAAGCAGGATAGGCAGAATTGTAAGGGACGCTAGCTCCAATCAACCTGGGGGTGAAATTTGCTCGGCCCAAGGATACCCGGAATGATCGGCTTAACATATAGGAGCGGATAAGTTTCCCACGATGGTACGTGAAATATCAGCAATTGCAGTACAAGGCCCCACTGCCTTTTTTTTGCCTCAATAGCCTTCGATGTTGAATTTGCTGTTCATTAAATCTCAGATACGCACTAGTTATGGGTAGTGGCATGTCCCACACGGAAAACCGGAAGGATGGAGTACCCCCCGTTGCGACGATAGATCCGAGGAAGGACAACTTTTCCAGAAACTTCTGCACAAAAAGACCCGCACCAACCTGGACTCGGGATTTCGGTCGCGGTCCCATATTTTTCTTGTATCCCCCAGTGCCCGTCACGTTAACTCTCGGGGTAGCCATTACGAGCTCGTACATTCTTTGCTATTACACTGGCTTCGCTTGGACAGCGAAAACCAATTTGACCAATTCCTACTTATAATCTCTAGTCACCTCTACTCAAAAGGTTTTCTCTTGATGAACTTTGCTGTGTTCAAATGTGAATATGAAGGAAAACTAAGGACTAATTTTGCCTTTCTTAGATTATCCCAGCCTATCTACTCCGTCGAGATACTAGAAGGATATATTCAGTACACTTTCCCCCTGTCAACACCTAAAAAATTGAGTGAAATGGATTGTAGAAAAATACTTTACTAATTGGTAACTATCTCCTATTTTCAATTTAAAGGATAAGTGTGGATGCGAAGTGAGAATTAGATGAATTTCATCTTCATGGCGTGGAAAGATCACTCAAGGTACGATTATCTGCATACACAAAGGTATTCCCCTTGGTATTCTGCATCTTATAAAACGTTAGGAAGAAGATGAATTACAAATTTTTCAGCAATTAGCCTGCTTTTCCTAATGAGATCGAGCATGTACGTAATATTGATAAAAGTTTAGATACAGTTGAAATAAATAGTAATGAGCATGAGTTACGTTCCGTTTAGAAAGAGATCGATATTTTTGTATAACCTTAATTTGAATTGCGACTGAAGAACGTATGTACTATGAAGTTGTGACCTCCGGGACATTAATAAGGCATAAAGTAATAATTCGTTAGCCGGCCCACTGGTTTTGTGAATAATAAGCCAAGAGTGGCATCGCTCAAGGTTGATATATCATATAATTAATGCTAGAATTGATTCATTATTTCCCACTACAGCTAGATAATCATCAATGAAACACTATGTCTCCTTCGTGGATGTTTATTTAACCAATGATGCATTCAATTACGTCAAGTCAAGTTCAATAACGAATTTTCATGTTTTTTAAATATCTTAAATAATTTCCAAATTTTGAAGTTCCAGTTCAAAGTAATGGATGCAATTCACGAATTTCACCATTTTTCCTATCATTGAAAACATGCTCAAATCCATTCGCCGGCTGGTCTTCAAATCACCTCGTACTTCGGACTTAAAATACTTTTCCCCGCTACGATATTTTGTAGGGTGTAATTACCCACCAGAATATTGTATTATATATTTACAACTGTGAATGCTGGTATGAGATACATTTTATTTTCTGAACATCTTAAAACGGTGGGACCATAACTTTCCCAGCAATAGTAGCACTACTTTATTCTGATGAATACAATAAAATGAAAGTTATGATATAGTAAGCATATAGCACTTATCCACAAAATAAATAATATAGCCAATTTCCATCTGATATGATAACCTATAAAAAAAACTCTCAGCTTTCGGTAACATCATCTTCTGTTGAACAAATACTTCACGCGAAAGTCCCGCTGTTCAGGCATAAGCAGTCTCGTAACCCACCGCATGCCAACACGGAATACTTCTGCTTCACGTATCAACCTGTGGGAGGAACCCAATGAAATTTTCAATATTTTTTAGAGTCCTCCCAACATTATTCGACTATCTCCTCTCACAATGACAGCAGCTTTGTAAATTTTTACTCGTACTTCCGTGACTGAACCATGAATCGAGCTTCAGGTCCACCTCCTTTAAAAATGATTGCCTCCTCTCTTTAAATAGTTTAAACAATTTTCTATCTATGCTATATGTAATAACTCACTCTCCGTAAGTCTTCTGTTGCATCGAAATGGCTTCGTCTAGCGCTTTGTTTAGATAAAAACAAATTTTAAATTCAGCGTGTTACTCGTCACATTGCAACATCGTGCATTGTGCAAAATTGAAACATTCATTGTTTCCCCAGGTGAGCTAAATATTTTTCAACTTGCAACAAAATACTGGAGTTAAGTCGAAGAAAATTATGTAGACATAATTCAAAATGCTACCAATTCAATTAAAACTAGGACTATAAAATCAAATATTTGCAAAATATGTTTAGCGAGTTAAAAAGTCATGTTCGACTCTTTTTTAAACTAACTTTATGCTCATCATTTAATTAAGCAGGGTTGTTTAAACCCTCCTTGATTCCTAAAATACTTTATCATTTCCATTTATGCTTACTTAAATTTCAAGTTAAAAATATTCAGTAAATTCGCACGACGCTTCCCACCTTTTTCACTTTTGTTCCTTCAATAACAGATTCAGATATACGAGTATGTAGATTGTAGCTCAATATAAGTTGCGTATAACCCTTGTTATTACCACACACTCCTCAGGATTTAGTATACCTACTATTTTCTTTAATGTTGCTTTATGTAATGTTCATTTTATACCAAGAATTTAATTCTGTCCTAATTTTTTTTTAGCTTTTATTCTGCTTCAAGTTCAAAATTAAAATTTCATGCTTCTGCTTAATTCATCGCATGCGTCCAAATTGTCTACAAATGATTATCCTCAGGCTTGTCGATTCATGTCATCCAATCATTTCATAAAAATAAGCTGCGCTCTCTCCTTTTAAGGAATAGACCCTATTATCTTTTTCTGGACACTCATTGGTATTTTTCCTGTCGAGCGAACTTTGCAGAGTAGCTTTCATGCATAGTTTGGTTAAAGTCCTTTCCCCCTACAACTCTAATTATCTAAAAAGCGGTTAAACCGATACATGAGGCACTTTTTACAGGCGATATGATTGGAACATTGAATTTTCCCGTCAAAGTAGTCAATTAAACTTATTTTAATTGAATATCTCTGGCCACTTGATAATATAAATACATGACAATATCCATACACCTACTATCACAGTTCTTAATCGTTGAATTTCAGAATCTGAATACTAAGAACTCGTAATTTAGTAAAAAATATGAATAAGAAAATTGTACTACAATAATTCTTTATTCTGTGATTCTTTACAGTGGATTTAGCCTGTGCAGCAACTTTACCAAGTCAAGGGGCGAGCATGTCCCAATCGAGGGGGCCCTGGAATATCAGTCAGAAATAAAATACTACAACTAGGACGCTCAAGCTAAATCTAGTATTCTCGTAAACCATTTAACTTTTTTTGATTTTCCTGAAAACAGGGGCAGACTTAGACGTAGCTAGACGTACAACTTCGCATGTCCAGTACAAGGCGCACGCAAATGCTTTCAGAGTGCTGCTCGAACAATAGTCTGCCGCTCCCTTAGGTCTTCAGTCTCCAGAGGTTCCATCTACAACGCTCGACAATTGATTTCCTTGGTACATTCCAGGGAACGAAAAGTTTGAAATCTTCTGTAAATGGACATCTATTTAAAAATACTATTACTATTTTTCAAATCAAATTCGTTCCAAATATTCACTTTTACGAATCTCATTATTTTGTTAAGAGGCCTTGCCTTTATTTGCAAGTCATGTAACTTTAGTCAGAATTGAAAAATATCCGATAGCTAGCTAAAAATAAATCCTTCGCGACGTTCTAAAATATTTTTATTTATATTTTCGTGTCATAAAATTTTTTATTATATATTTCTAGTCCCCATGTGCAAAATCCCTGAACAGTTCCAAAAATCTCAATCTTACCCTACCCCCACGAATTAATTCTTTCCAACTGCCTCTTTCTCTCCTCATAATTCAGTACTTCTTCGCGTACTTTACTCCCTCTTTTATCCTACTAACCTATTCTGCCATCATTCACGCCCCCCCACCTACAATAATTGCAATCTCCTTCCTTTTTCAAAGACCAAATTCTGACTGCAGAATTATTATTAGGTAATCTACCGGTTAGGTAGGTTTTTGGATGGACACAACTATCAAATAAACATTTTGTGACTCCCCACCTAGCAAACTAATCTATATCAGGTCCCTCTTCATCTCGGTGTACCTCCTTCCTCCCTTCATCCCGTCCAACATCCCTATCCTGTTCCTACCCTTACCTCGCTTGCCCAACATTCTCCCCTCTATTACCCTCTTCAACATTCCACTACCGCTCAATACGCCTTTCATCCATTTTTCCTGCCTCCATAGGATTTCTCTCAAAAAAACCCTCTCCTCACCCACCATTTCCAGTACTTCCTCATTTGTTTTCCTTTCGTCCATTTCACCTTCTCCATTCTTCTCCACACCCACATTTCAAAACCCTCCAATCTACGTCTATCCTCCTGCTTCAGCGACCACGTTTCCCGCGCCGTACATAGCTACGCTCCATATCAGAGTTTTTACGAGTCTTGTCTTAACATCCCTACTCAACGTCCCCGTGACTGCAGAATAATGCCTCGTAAATACTCGTAAGGATTACTCACAACTGCTTCATTCTCACCTCTATCCCTGGGTTCCGATCGCAATGTGTAACCGCATAGTTATTCGTTTGCAGAATCGTTTCTTTTAATTTTGTTGCTAAAGTATTTTCATCCAAAAATTAATAATTTCCCTGATAAAATATTAGCACTCTATTTAATTTTTAAATAAGTAAACTGTACTGATATTCCTTCTTACTTAATTTTTTAACTTAATCTTACTACTATAACTACATTTTCAATTCAATTTACTGATACTTATATCCATGGTATCTTAGACCCATGACACAAAAATGATTACAACATATTTTTTCATCTCTCCCTTGAATTTTTCAATTAAAATTCTCGAATTTTGCAGACTTAAATCTCCGAACTTTGATTACTCAAAACGTTTAATGTATGAACAATATGGCGATATCTATAATGTTTCTATGCGTCATATAGCACAATACGACAATTTTCAAAATAAATAAATTAAATCAATGCAAATATCTTTTGTTCCAACCACAGAGAAGTCGTTTGAAAGGCACTTATCCAGTTAAAAGTCTATAACTCTTAGGCTCGAAGAGAGTACACGGAATTCGTTCGTAAAATCTCTTCCTATGAGCACTGACTCACGGCCTTCGGAACTTAAGACTACAGTAGGTGTTTTCTTGGTTGGTATCAATAGGAAGGAATAAATAGCATGACTGTTATTATATTTTATGTTTCACGGTTCATACGTTTCTATTCATAAACACTTATCTGAATACTTGTCTTTATCTCAAGGGATAAATATAAAAGATAAAAATAATTTTGTTTAAAACTCTTACATAAATATGCACGATGATTATTTTTTAAGTTTGTTTGGTCATACAAATATATTAATGGAAAATTTTTTTACTGGCAGTTTTAGTTTCCTACAAACTTAGTTCACTTTTCAACATAATTGCTGATTGCTTCTAAGTACTTCTCGTAACGCTGCACCAGCTTCTTTGATTCCTCAGCATTGAAGTTAGGCGCTGGCGTATTGAGCCAGATGACAACGGCGGTCTTGAGTTCCACTTCGTCTTCAAACCGTTGTGATAAAGGCCACTGTTTCAAGTGAAATTAGAGGAAATAGTCCCTAGGTGCAAGGTCGGAACTCACTCGTACACTCAACATTCATTCCTCCATGCGTTGGTCCGCTCAAAGCCGTTTCTTTGCGTTGGTCGGCAGAGTTTTCCGTAACAGGTAGACCAAATTTAAATTTCCGCTCAGAAAGAGGCAATTTATTAGCTAGAGTACTAATCTTAATTGTCGATTAGATCCTAAGTCTTGGGCCACTAGAACGATTTCTTCGGTCCGGATAGCGGACTTGCAACTCCATCTACACATGTCTCATGTGCACATGTACGGCCATATATGAAATCTTGAATACACTGTCAAATCCTTTACTAATTACTATATATATATATATATATATATTAATATATATACATATACATACATATATATACATATATATACATACATATATATATATATGTATATATATATATATATATATATATATATATATATATATATAGGTCCATGAACTAGGAACAACCGTCGATGATCCTTTTTCACTCATAAATCGAATCAATGAACGCATTCGCAATCGGCAAGAACAACGATTTCCGCGGACATTGTTATCTGCATTCATCGACCGGCAAACGACTACTAGACCAATACAATAACTTCATTGCCTTCGGAAACAATGAATATTTGGTACTGAATGCGTACAACTTTGTTCTGAACGACAAATGTTTTAATATATGCAAACGGGCCTTGCTTTTCAAATATCCATAATATATTGTACATTGGAATTTTTATAACATTTTCCATAGGAACTCCTAAAACTTCGTGAAAGTAACAATTCTGGTATTTGATTTCTACGACAACATCCATACTCGACTTTAATCCACCTAAGTCCACTAGGAGTTATTGGACGACCCCCTGTATTGTAATGTAGCATAATTCATTTTGTTTTTACACTGTAGTACGATCGTAAACAGAAATTTCTGATTATTTCATGGTCGTGACCAGAAAATTGGCCCCTACAATCCCATATTCTTGAATATTTTAATCATGCGGCAGCCCCAAATCGCTGAAAAGCTTCTTGATTTCCACCTGCTACCAGAGAGAATACTTATTTTTTGCCTTTGAAGGTAAAATTTCAGGCGCATGATTCCCATAGATACCCAAACTTCTTCCATACCTAACGAAGATGAATTTCCCCATTCCGGGATACTTTGGAAATGAATGCAAAACCATTTTGCGCATTTGATCAAAATAATATATTTCGTATTGATAAGGCAGACATAATGATCTTCTGCTCCCTAAAATGCAATATATTATATTATGATAAAAACTAGCTCCAGTGCGGTGTCCTATCACATTTCTCGCTTCCCAAGCACCGCTAGGATATACGAATGAATATTCAAGAGAGTAAGAAGTTAGGGCTACCGCCGTCCATCGACGGAGTGGGAGCTATTTATTATCCTCGAGCCATTCCATTCACTTCCAATATCAGTATTACTTCTTATATTTTACCTATATCTGCAGTCTAGTCCGAGGGACTTCACCCTGATGGTTGACGCATTGGCAGGGGTGGTTTGTTATTATTATTAGGTAATCTACCGGTTAAGGTAGGTTTTTGGATGGACACAACTATCAAATAAACATTTTGTGACTCCCCACCTAGCAAAGTAATCTATATCAGGTCCCTCTTCATCTCTGTGTACTTCTTTCCTCACTTCAACCCGTCCAACATCCCTATCCTGTTCCTGCCCTTACCTCGCTTGCCCAAAATCCTCCCTTCTATTATCTTATTCAACATTCCACTACCGCTCAATACGCCTTTCATCCATTTTTCCTGCCTCCATAGGATTTCTCTCAACAAACCCCTCTCCTCACCCACCATCTCTAATACTTCCTCATTTGTTTTCCTTTCGGTCCATTTCACCTTCTCCATTCTTCAAAAGCCTCCAATCTACGTCTATCCTCCTGCTTCAGCGACCACGTTTCCCCGCCGTACATAGCTACGCTCCATATCAGAGTTTTTACGAGTCTTGTCTTAGCATCCCTACTCAACGTCCCCGTCATCAACTCCCTCCTCCTTGAGAAAGCCTCCTTGCCTAGCGCAATTCTTCTCCTTACGTCCCTACCACTTTGACCGTATTGGTCCAAAACACTTCCGAGATATGTAAACTGTTCTACCTGCTCTATTTTTTTCCCGCCTATTTTAATATTTAGCTTAGCCTTTTTCTTTCTAGAAATTCGCATAACCTTTGTTTTATTAATATTGATTCTCATCCCATATTTATCGCACTGAACCTCCAATTCACTCAGCAATGCTTGCAACCCCTTGGCTGACTGAGCCACTAATGCTTGGTCATCAGCAAACCTAACCGACTTTACAAATTCCCCTCCGACTTTCATTCCTACCTCCAGTTCTCCCCATGCCTCTTTAATCATTTCCTCTACATATACGTTGAACAGCACCGGTGACAATGGGCAACCCTGCCCTACACCTCTTCCTAACACTGCCCATCCGGACTCTCCGTTCCCCACTCGCACCTGAGCAGTCTGAGACATGTACAGGTTGCTGATCAGTCTCCTGTCCCTCCAATCCATTCCTATTCTCTGCAATACACGCATTATTTTTTCCCAATTACTCTAGCAAACGCGGTGGTTTGTTAATGATGATAAAAATGTTTTCATGGTGACGTCGTTCAGCGTGATACGTATAACCTTCACCGACTGCCCAATCATATTTTAGTGCCTATCCGTGAGTGGCCTATGAGATATGAAACGCGATGAGAGCTACGCAAAGTAATAGGTGATAACACTAAATCACAATACACAAAATCGATGAGTTTATTTTCGTAACCATGCGGAAATATATTCCATAAATATTGCGGAGAGTGAAAAACACACGCGAATAACAGGGAGTATGGAATTAAGAATAGGAAAGAGTCATGGAAAAAAACTCAGATGTAATTACGAAAATATAGAATGTGAGAAATTCGAAATGAATTTGGGTAAAATAAATTTCTGTGAATTGAAAGAGAGCAATAATAGATTTCACGATTTTTAAAAGGATTACCGGATCATTCAGTTAGTTTGGTCAGATACTTGAATCGAATAAAATATAAAACGTTTTGGTCACGATGAGGTTGTTGAGTAAAATATACGGTATCTAACCAAGGATTTGTGAATACGCATGACGCTTTGGGCAAGAATATTATTGCTATCGCATAACTATATATTGTGTACAAGTCAAGTAACTATTCGGCCCAAAGCGCCCGCAGATTTTCAAGTGAGTGACGCGATTGAATTTAACACTTATTAACCAGCACAGACTATAGAAAAAAATGTAGCATGAATTACATCCGAACATTATTTCTTCTATAGGTGAACACTTCGGAATTTGTAAGGCCATATCTTAGTAGTCTAGATAAAAAATGAAATGTTATGTTGGCTCGGTGTGAATCAGGATGACTGATACAGGGAGGAGTACTAAATATTTGAATCTCAACCGTTTGTAATACAATAGAATTGGAACATACTACAAATGGATCTGAAAACAAATTAGCGACATTTCAAATGCGCTACGATCAATCACGCTGGTTAAACATCCAATGGCAAAACATTGACTGGGTGTGTTGAATTTGGTGCCCGTTTCACAGTGTTACTAGTCAATTTACCAATCATCAGAAAAAAACAATAAAGGGCATACAATCTCGAAAATATAGTAAAACATTTCGAGTACCTATCTGATTACATTGTGATAATAAAGACAAATCATGTACTGCAACAGATATTGTCATTCAATTGTTATGCACAACTAATCCGTTCAGGACTAAAATTTAGCTTGTAAATTACTTTTACATTTTATTCAGAAATGGGGGTATGTAGTCCGAAAGTCTCAACATATTAATCCCGTGAATTCCACTTTATTCCTTCCCTTCCCTTGCATTTGAAGTGATTGAACTGCCTAAAAATTCCATTTGTATTTAATTGAAGGATAGAACGTTTTCGCCTTTGCCAAAAATAGTTTTACGTTAACGTTGGCGTTACTAACATGAGAGTCAATTTAACCAAAGTGATATGTATGTTTTCTAATACATTATATTACCTCTTAATGTATTTAAAGCTACGAGGTTAACCCCAGTCATTCATGTAACTCTCCACTGAACATCGACCTTAAAATTCAGCCTCGTAGAGGCCAAGTTTCACCCTTCGCCATGAACGAAACATTTCCATCGTCACACAATGCAACAAGATACCACAGAGGTTTCCATTTTAAGGTGGAAAATTTGTACGCCAAAAATTCATTTGTAATCGGCGAACAATGTCTGCAAATTTGTTAATATCTTTCTGTCGCAAAGAAATGTGGAGCATAAGCTATCACGCTGATACGCGCGCATTATATTCACACACACACACTCTGTCTCTCTTTCTCTCTACCCCTCCCACCCCCATCTTATCTTCCCACTTCCATCGACCTACATAGAAGAGAGGAGCGGGTGCGCTTATCAGCCCGGACGAATCGCGCGCGCATTCACTCTTTGGGTTCCCAATTCACAATAGCGACCGACTAATGAACGGCGTGATAATACTTCCGCGTCCTACGTCCCTTTTATCAGGGACGTACCACCCGCCCTCTCCCCCACCCACCCATTCTACATCCAACTCCAGGGCTCCCAAACCCCTTCGTTTCTCCTACCCCTCACCACTCACCAAACTCCACCCGTCATCCTCACCCCTTCTCCGATGTGCGTCGCGTTAAAGAGGAGTTAAAGAAGGATTTCTCTCTCTCTCTCTCTCGTCTTTCCTTTTTCCTACACCCACGCCCACCAACTGCGGATTAGCTTAGGGGATTCTTTAATGAAGATGTGACTTAGGGATACAAAAATGCACAATGGAAACAATGAGAGGCGGCGCGAACACATTTTTATCTCCCCCTCCGCCTCGCGATAACACGGACGGCAAGCGCAGGGACGGGAAAGAGTTGCGAGGGGCGTTTGCTGCGAATGGGGAGAGAGAGGGAGGAGGGAAATGAGGAGGAACTACGCCCGAGAAGAGGAATGGGAAGGGGTGTGAAGATGTTAGCAGAACAGGCTCCTCTCTTCATCCACCCCCAAGCGACACCTCTCCCTTCCTCCCCTGTTCTCGCACTCCCCATTGAGGGATGCGCTTCCCGCACCATGACGCCTCCGCCGTGTCGCCATGGGTTCGTCCAAAATCACTCGATTGTCACGCGGGAGTCATTCGACTGCTTCCCCTCCGACGCTTTGGCCTCACTCCTCCTCCACTTCCAGGGAGTATCCGCCTGCATATCCCATGGGAATGCTGGGAGAGGGAGAGTGTGGAAGGGAGAAGGAGGGAGTAGGGACTATCAAGCCCAACCATTTCGCCCTGGCCTGAAAGACTCGAGAGACGACCATTGATTTTGAATTTAAAAGTGAAACGTCTAACATTTTGGTACACAGAGATTGGTGGGAAGGGGGGGGGGGGCACCTCTACGAATGACGCGTCACACTTTCGCGTTGTCTATGTTTGTTCACAGTGCTCCGCGTCTACTTTGACTAGAGTTATGAATGGTATGTCATATGAAGGGTAAGAAACATACCAATACAGAAAAAAATGGGTGGTTGAAAAACATCAAAAACTGTGAAAATAATGGCTACCTTATACTCTCCTACGATTTTTACTCTCTCGCTATTAAAATCATTTACTATTCCGTAAATCATTCTACGCACTCTGGCACAAAAATACTCCTCATGATGACTGGTATTTAAAAATAAAAAAATAATAAAACTTTTCAAAAAAAATTAAATATAAAAAATATTTCGAAAAATATATCGAAAATGTCCTCCTAGGTTCATGATGCCGATACCAACTGTCTCACAGTGAGAAAACCACCGAAAATGGAAGAAGCAGGGGAAGAAGTGTTCACAGATGCCTTAAAAAATATCGAAAAATCGTATCGGAATGTCAGCGGGAGGGCCGAACATTCCAGTTGCCGGCTTAACGTTTGACATAACATTTGCTCTTTAGTCCTTGCTTGAATTCCTTAAAATTTTCTCCCCAAAAACGTTTTCCAAAAGGGAAGTGGAAAGCGTTTTGGAATGTTTCATGCATGACGTCAGGGCAGAGAGATATGCATTCGCTTGTCAGCTGCTTCACCATTCCACAACCTATGACGCCAGGTTGTGCTCTACCTAAGGGGTCATTTTGTCCCACCTAATATGCGTCATGCCCACGGCAGACATCCGTAACGGGTAGTGTGTGATCAGGCCCCTTCGTTGAAGTTATAGTTTAAAACAAAGATGATTTCAACACGAATGGTATCTCCCTGGGCCGTTTTACCCAACCATCGAGAGCACTGTTTCTATCACGCAAGAATGGGAACAGAATCAGTGATCTTCCTCTCTGAATTTATTTCAAGTTAATGTAATCTACCTAGTAATCTTTAAATTTCACTTCAATTTGAGACCATATTTCAATTTTCATTGAAAAATTCCCATTTTTTTGGTAAATTTTCGTTGAAGTAATTTAGTACGGAACGTACTGTATCAATATCTGCGCTTATACGCCCGCATATTTGTTGTGTTTAGGTGATTTTTTTACATCCCAGTAACGTACCTTCTTCAAGCAAATGATAATAAGTCAAGCAATATTTTCTCAAGCCAATTTTTTCTTCTTTCTCGATTACTTGTTTAATATAAACGTAGGTAGTTATGGAAAAGACTGTCATGGCCTTTCAATTTTAAAAACGTTTCTTGGCTGAGTTTCATAAAAATGATTCGTATAGATCATGAAATAAAGGTGTTCGCATATATTAGAGTATATCACAAATTATCATAATGTAGATAGCATTCATTTCATCAATTCTACAGAAGAGTAAACATGTAAAAAAAAATAAAGTTTGACTTTAGTAAAATCTAATTATAAATAATCTACATCTACATAAATACTCTGCGAGCCACCAAAAAAGGTGTGACAATAGAAAATATTAATTTTAAATAAAAAACAGGCAATAATATGACAATAGAAACCTTTAATTGTAATCTTTTTTCAAAGTAATGCCTACTACCGTCTGTTGTTCATCAAAACAAAATTACCATTTTCTCAGACCTTAGGAAATACATTTTGGAGCCCACCAGTGTGGAAAGTGTCCTCGAAAGCATCACCCTTTTGTTACATTGGCCTACGAATCATCGGGAAATAATCGTCAAAGCTTAACCCCGAAACAGACAAGACAGAGATTGTAGTGCAACAGATTGGCCCTTTGATGCATCTCAAGTTCCCCCAAGCCAATCGGCGAAAACTGATTTTATCGCCAATAACACCTAGATTTTATCATCGACCCCATCAAGACGATCTGGCTCCATTTACGCCCCTCAATACGCCCAGGTAACAATAATTAGGACCCCTTCCTGCCTTTCAATAAATGTGCTCAAGTACCAGGGAAAACTGAAAAAAAAATCTATTGGTAATGAATAACTAACCGATAGCTTAAAGATATTGACGAAACTAGCATATTCCCTGAGCAAAGACTTTTAAATCGCCATTGAATGGCAAGAATTTATCCGGGGTCCGCCCGGCCACTCCCAGAAAAAATGGAATCATCTTCGGACGAAAAAGGACCGACGTTTTCACAGCCATGTTACGAGGGTGTCATCCTACGCGCAACAGATTAATACACGCGGAGCGATAACAAAAGGAGGAGCTATTGGTTCGAAGGGGAGGGGGGAAGGAGACGTGAGAGGTGGGAGTAAGGGAGCGAAGGGGGTGAAAACCTTTCAAAGGGGTGCGTACCCCAACACCCCTCACACCGCCGCAACTGATTAATCGCCGCGCTATTAAAAGTAAGCGTTTACGTCACATTTTCTGGGGACGCCTGGCCCCCTGAGGGATGAACCCTTATAACTTTTCCCCTTACTCTCTCCTCCCCTCCCCGCCCTTCTTGCCCTGGTGGAGGGGTGATGCAGAAGTTGTGGGGGAGGAGAGTCCTTCACCTGCCCCCCACAAACACATTTTTCTCGGAGATCACCTCTCCCTCCCCAGCCGTCCACCTCTCCCTCCCCTTTTGTCCGCGAAAGCCCCTCCTTCCATCTCCCCCCGCCATTCCCATACCACTACCCTGTCCGCTCCCAGCTCACCGCACACCCCCGTCACCCTGGATGGTCCGTCCGGTTTGGCCATTTCGCCTCTCCGGAAACGGCCGTAACTCGGAATGACCGGGGCCTTAAAACGGTGCCGTGCCACGGGGGGGGGGGAGTAAGGACGAGAGGGGTGGAAGGAGGGCAAGAGAGACTCACTCTATCATCGTAAACGTCGTTAAATGTCTGCGTAAAGTGCGTGTCGCGGCGGAGATTGGACACACTGGAAAGAGGACGGGGGTGGGTAGAGGAGGGGCGGAGGAGGTGGTGTCGGGGGACTACGAAGGGGGGTTTTTAGATAGCGGGAAATGAGACGGCGTTGGTGCCGGGGTGCGTCCCCTCCTACCACCTTCCCACCCCCACCGAAACCACTCCACTTATTAATATCTCGCGTCGGCCGGCATATTGCTATTCGCCGCGGCGCCGCATTTTTTTCCTGTCCCGTTATCTCTCCAACCCCCTCATGCTTCCTCCCACGCAGACTATTTGTTTCCCTCACGTGCCGTCCTCCATCCCACTCTCCCTCCACCGGACACGGCATACCCTTCCTCCCTTTCCGGACACCAAGTTTCAACCCCCCTCGATGACGATGAGTAAATGCTCTTTTGAGTGACTCCCCACCCAGTCGTGCCCACTCGGCCGGTGGCGAGTGTAAGCGCGGGGCGGGTCGGTGGATATCCTCTGTCTCTCCCCGCCATCTCCCAGGCAAACGAACGAAAAAGGTGGTCAAATGAACCCGGTTCATCAGATCGCCGAGGATCGACTGTTGGAGTCCCGATTTTCTTGACTGTTCATTCCAAAAATAGGTAGCGCTCCTCTTAATTCCTAGATTATTCCTTTATGACTACACATCTCGCATTTTCCATTTCATCTTGCCCACATGAACGTCACGAGTGTGAGCGTCGTACTTAATCTCATAAGATATTTTTTAAATCTTTTTTCATCCTGTTTTCACTTTGTTCCTACGAATTCGTGACATTTCATGATCATAGCATCCATAGGATTCCTTTCTTTCATTTTGTATCACAATTTCCGATGTGTTTTGATCTTATACTCTCCCGAGCATATTTTCATTTCTATATCTTTAATTAATGATTACCAGACGGCTACATCACCATTTATATTAAATTTCCAGTCTATTTTAAGACTTTTGCATACTATATTATATTTTTGACTAACACTGTTATACGCTGCATATAGAGATTCGACGAAAATGACTTCATTGTTTATTATTACAAATTATTTGATCTAATCATAGAATTATTATTAATAATATTCAATTCCAATATTAAAGAATAAGAATGTGGATGAGCACTCGGCCCTACGGGTATTGTATGTTGCGGAACTTCATTTATTCATAAATAATATTTAAAATATATAAATAAATTTCATTTAAACGAATAAATTTCATTTAAACTAAGAAACAATGAGGCAAAATTGGGTATGAATATACGTTTACATCTTCATTATATAATGTGAACAAAAATCGACACAGATGTAAGATTTTATTATGAATTACATTATACCCTAATAAATGCAGCGATTCAAAAGAAAAGGCTGCATTTCATGGAAAACTTTGATGGGAAATCCCGCACCTTATATGACCATCTAAGCACCGACTTACATATATTCAGACAATGGGCAGAAAATCCAGAACATTTAAAAGTAACGTAGCCCCCTGCATTGCATATTATTTGGTGGATACATTGGAAGCGCTTTGAAACGAGTGCTTAAATTCCCATATTCTCCATTAACGACGAAATAAAAAAGGAAAATGATTGCGATCCGTTTACATAGTACTATGTGGATCTCGATCAAACAGAATTAATTCCAATGGCTCTAAGCTTAACGAAGAATTTAAAGTAGTCTTCGGGATTACTATATTGAATGTATATTTTTATCTTCCATGACTTGAAATGTAACAACGCCCAGCCAATTAGGTAACGTCGAGATTCTCGAGTCAAGATAATTTTTTTTCAACTGTCGATTGTTTTATGAATTACAAAGACCAAGTATAAAAACGCATTTTGAATAAACATGGTCACTATTTACTTCTATCCTTCCTTTTCCCGTTGTATGACTTCACTAGTACTTGCTCTTTTGGAGCATTAATCAAATCTCTGGGAAAGCAAGTGAATTAATCAGTAGCAAAGCATTTAACTCACCAGGGATTAACTTCTCGACACCTTTTCCTCTCTCTCACTGAGTACAAACTGAGATTCAAAGAAATTCTGTAGAATAAATTTGCACTACGATGAAATATTTGTATTATTCTCTTAATTTAACATTATTTAACGATATTATATGTTATCCGTTACATAATAGGGCTTGAAGTGTAAACAGACTTGATCCATCTCCTGGAGCACTCTAAAATAATATTATTGAAACATTATAAAAACATATACATAGTTACGGAAAATCTTTTAATGAGCTTCAAAAGACACATGCACGTGTTTACAATTATATGGCAATTGGCACTTGAAATTTGAAGTACAGTTATGAATAACGTCTTTGGAAACGCTTAAACTTAAAAAGCACTGGACGTCACAAATACCGACGAGAAAATTTGATACTATGCAAAAGTTACATTTACATTGACACCCGGCTGTTTGAGATGAATTCAGGTGCATTAAATGCTTTAAAATATTCGTAATACGCTCTTTCCTGTCGCCATTATTAGGTCCCCTTTGATTTACCCGTAACTATCATTCGCTCGGGTTGACTGTTTTATTTTGGTCAAGTGGAAAGTCCCATTGAAATATGAAAGGGAGTGTCTTGACGGCCAATGAGTCACGCACCAAATCGGGCGTGACCATTTAATTTTTCAAATAAAATGCAAGCACGTATCGAATGCACACATGAATTAAAAAATTAAACCGTAAATCAATCGTGGTGATTGGCTATATTTGTTAAATGAAAATTTTATTCACACGAATGGAATACTTTACACGGGATATCTGACGAATTTAAAACTGCACTTTAGTACATAGAAACTTTTATGTTATTTGTTGAGAACACAGCTCTAATTAATAAGATATTATTTAAATGTTACATAGTTTAACGGTTTAGCTTCACCGGTGTATTAAATTGAAGTGGAACCTTTCATCGAGAATGATAGATAACGAAGGCTTTTATTCGATACATCAATGGACATTTTTAATATGCATACTCAAGTGGTGCCTACTGTTAACATAATAATCATTTAAATTTTAGCATCTGTCTATTATTACCAAAACGGACGAGTTAAATTAAAATCCGTACCTAAATTTTTTAATTTCAAGAAACTGCGGGAGATGCCGCAACAGTAACTTTTTAAACGGAGTCATCCGCTAACATGCATTCCAATGCAAAAATCCCGGTCAAGGGGAATGATTTTTACACTCTGAAATTGTTGCATTAAATGTTTTAACCTATCACGAAGATTGCTCTTGGAATTCCGTAAAAATTGTCAAAATCTCGCAGGTCGAATTGAATAATTGAGTTCAGTTGACATTCTATACCATTATAAAAAAAATATCGTCTAAAATAGCTAAAATATGGTACTTAGTTTTTTTTAGGATGACTGCTAGTATTTTCTAAGCGCATTTATAATACTACTTAAAACGTTCAATTATAAGATATATATTTTACTAAAAACAATCAATATTCAAGTAATTTACACATCTGAAAATAACTAGCAGTTATTAAGCTATATATTGGCATATACAACTTTAATTGTCATTAATAACAAACCCTATGCACAAAAAATAAGGGAAGAAATAAAAAAGAAAAGAAAGACTGTCAATCGAAGACAACGAAAGGAGTTTTGATGGATTAGGTTTACTTCATATTAAAGCTTCTCAAAGTCGTGCGGAGTTTTTTAAAATGAAAAACTGAAGAACTAGCAAACCATTTTAAAACGGAACATCAGTGACTCGGTCGACTATGAAGTTGAACGATGCCCAATAAACATCCAAAGCCTTAGGACAATTTCATATATCTATGAATTTAGAGCGCTCCTAGCAAGAATGATCTTAGCCAATGCATCGCTGTATAGATTAACAGACTGATAACGCCAGTGTACGTATCGGTACAATTTGATTTATCTCCCTTAAAATTTAGCCTAAAAACCTACTCAAAACGGAGCATGAAACCTTTGGATCGAGAGCCAATAGCGATGCTTTAAAAGCCGTGCCCTAGTTCAAGAAGACTGGTCTCTGAGGTATCGTCTCCGATTGCATTCTCATTCGTTCTATTTCTTTACCATAGATTTCTTCCTCTCAACAAAATCTCCTCAACAAATCTCTACTCAACAAAAACGACCGCGGAAAATCTTTACAAATTATTTGAAAAAATTTTCTTTGTAATAAAAATTAAATTTTCGTTAACTAATTTACTACAAGACATATTAAGTATCTCTTCATTTGATATCTTCCGCTATTTCTTCCATTGCCAAATTTCCAAACCCTTCAACGTCACTGCAGAGATTGGCGAAGTTGACGATGATTGCAAGGGCAAGAACATGAGCAAAATCTCTTGAGTGTTCTCGATTTGCTTGGTTTACCACGCAAAACGAAATTTCAGACGATATCCCAACATTAAAATCCACCCTCGACATTTCTCGAGGAAAGGACTTGGGATCGTTGGGTTTTAACGCCAAAATACTCGTAATGCGATTCTATCAATTGTTTGCAGAGTTTTTGCTCAGCCATGACGTAATCATTGCGCTGAGCCTATGATATCCGCTTTTAGTACCAACCGGTAGAGGATAAGACACTCACTACATTCTTGCTACAAGCGCATTAACGCAAACCAAAGAAGGAAAGGCTTTCTTTCCACGTCGGTAGCTCAAGCTAATCCCCCTTATGCCCTAATTTACAAGTCATCAACCGGCGTCCCGCAGTTATGTACCATCGCATACTTCACAAAATGCTGCAAGAAGCAAAGCCATTCTCAGCACTAGAAACGTATTGAATACTTAACAAACAAATGGAGAAGGAAAAGGAAGACCAGATAATGAGAGGTTTAATGAAAAGAAGCGGTGGAATAATTTAAATGGAAGCCTAAGAAAATAGGTAAATAGCGATGTACATGGCAAATGAATTCAGCATGAATTAGGATAAAATCCTTATTTGTGGAGGCAGTCTCTTGAAATAAACTATTGTACGAGTGAAAGAGGATTGAATTTTTTTGTCATAAATAAGCTACACATGCTAATAATTAAAAGAAGTTGATATTCAACTAAGTGTTTGTAAAATGTTTAAGGAAATATTCGCAATTCGTGAACTGAGTTTTTTGTAGCTGTGATTCCGAATGAAATTTTCAGTCATGAGTTGCAATATTAATTAAAACCTATCAACCATTTCCTGATGGATTCATGTCTAAGAGGAGATTTCCGAGATTAAATGGAGAGAGAATGGACTCTCCTGTCTACCTCCTCTTCCTAACACTGCCATACCTGAATCTCCATCCGCTGCACGCACCTGAGCCGACTGTGACATGTACAGGTTGCGAATGTCTTTTATCCCTCCAATCTATTCCTCTATTATATTCTTTCATTCAACCCATTTCACACATTTAACTCATTCATTCAATTCATTTAATCACCTACTCATTCCGTTCAGCGATAATGTTAAACACTGTTAAAGATATTATGTTTAAGTAATAGCATTTAAATTTAAATTTAAATCCATATTCCAATGGAATAAATGAATAAAACAAAAACAAAGTTTGTTTTTAATATATAATCATAATAAATAAAAATAAAATAAAAATTAGCAACATTATATGCATAATTACTTGGAATGACTCCATATCAGTATCATGATTAACAGGCAAAATTGCCTCACATTGTTTTATTTTAAAATCAGCCGTGGGCTCGCACATTTTCAGCTATCTAGTAGTGAATTCCAAGTTCGTGAGATCGTAGCCACGAAACGTTTATGGCATGATTTCGAATGCTGCAAAGGAATTTGTAAATTGAAGCAATGGGATCTATGGGATAAATAATAATTGAGTTAGAAACAGTTAAACGTACATTCGTGGATGATACATGGTGATAAATCTGTATTTTTCTCATTTATCTGATTAAATGTTCTGTGGTTTATACTCATAATGTTTTGGTGATTAATTTTCCTGTTTAAATTTTTGTCGATAATAACTCCTAAATTTGTTGACATTTTTTTCGGAAAAACTTCATTCTTAACCAGAATGATAGGGAAAATTTACGTGATGTAATATGTCTTTTGAGCAAATTATAGTAGCTTTATTTTTTACTAGCCTTTTTCTACCTTTTTACTTTCGTTTTCAAAATTATTCACTTTTTCCAGCCCATTTACCACTTCTCTTGCATCGAATAATTTTTTTTTAATCACTTCAAACCTCACGAAAAGACTGAGAAAAAGAGTAATGTTTTCACTTATATATTCTGTACGATGACAACATTTGGTCTTTTTTTTATCTGTCCAGTTTATTTTACAGTTATTGGAGTAATATCCGAGCCTCTGTCGTTGTCATCTGGTGTGACTCCTTTATCCCATGCAACACAGGCTGATTGTCCACCTGTTTTGCTGAATTAATATTAATTGATCATACAATGGCAGAAGTACTAATTGCTGCGTCGTTCTGCTGAGCCTTGTGGTCACATTGGCCATGCATATCGCTCTCCCCTCTCTCCATGGCGGCCACTTTTCGCCAAAGGGATCAGAGGGAATGTTTGGCACACTCCAAAAATTCCTTTACTATTATTAATGATGGAGCTGATGATGAAGATGCTTCAGAACCACGCACTTTGTCCGATAGGTTACAATGCTGCAACTGCCAGTTATCGACACATTGGATAATTGTTTTTTCTGACAGGAATTACAGTGAATAACTATTTGGCCGTGCGGCCACACGAGTCGCAAACAAGAGGCATTGTTAAGAACTAGAGAGCCACGAACGATACGTCCGGTCACTACTTAGGCCTGGCAAAAAATGATAGCATACTTGTATATTGAATAGATATTTTAAATTCCACTTTTACTTTCAAAGTTGTGATACTTAAAATATTCAGTTGATTTAAATGTTAACTGAATGTGTCTCCGAAATTCATCTGCATGAACTTAACCTAAACATGATGGAAATAGAAGAAATGCATCAAAAATATGTAATATATACCTTAATTATTATTCTGATTACTGTAAAATTTATACATTTATGAGATTTTAATACATTTGAGTCAGGTAATTGCATTGATTGTGATATTCTAATGTGGTCAAATGAAATTTCCTTGGCGACAACCGGCCCGAAATCCTCTGATTATGGGTTATTGAATTTTATTAGTATACTAATAGATTCCGAAATTGTAAACAAATGACATCTTGCGAATGGAAAATTAAAAAACATATGTATATATTTCATTATTCTTGGATTATAATCTTAATATAAATCTGGAGGAATATCAATGAAACTGACGATGATGGCGTATTAGAAATACAGTTTTATGATAATAAACACGAGAAAAATCATAAGACACGAGCATGCAAGAAAAAGTATGGTGGAATGCTACTTAACTCCATGGTTACTCGCTCCATCTCGCCCAACGAGAGAAAAAACTAATCCGACTGCACCCTGTAAAACAATTAAGTCTTCCAGGCGAGGCACGTAGATATTTCTCTTTCCAGCGATTCAAACGTGACCGTCCTGCGCACCTTCCGCGATCCGCTTATCAATCGCAGCCTCTTGCACGAATGGTCGCATGAATATGATAGCGCTCGCTCACCCTCCTCCAAGGACATTCCGGTCGCGAGAGCGCGAAGGTAGATGGTACGTGGTCCCAATTTCGCCAGATATTAAGTTCCTCCTCTCCCATCGATTTCCATCCCACACCCGGCACTCCGGCCGCAAGCAACCGCCCCCACCTTTTCCCCATTCCGTCCACCTCTCGATCGCCCCCTTTTATTTCCGAACATTCCCCCGATCCTTCACCCACCCACCCTCACTCGCTCTCCCTCGCTCTCCCTCGCCCACCTTTCCCCTAACACCTCCATTTCCTTCTCCACAGCCCGCTGCTTCTCTTACGTTATTCCCTCCCAAAACTCCATCCAGCCTTCCCCTCCCTCAAGCCACCCCACGCCCCCCACCCACGTCCCCGCGAAAAAAAACCATTCATACCCCCCCGTCCAACCCCTCCTCTACTCCTCTCTGGGTGCCAACTCACCTAACCTCTCCCCATCCAGCCATCCCATCGTTCCATTTTGCCTTCTTCCATAAACGCCTGCTTGTTATTCCGCGCAGCGAAAGCTCTCAGAGCGAGTGGGGTAGGGAAAGAGCGAGCGCACCTTTCTCTCCCTCTCCGACCCCGTTTCTCCTCCACAACCCGCCCCACCGCACGCACCCTCCTCCTTTCTCTCTCTATCACTCCTATTCCACCCATCTCTTCCTCCCTGCTCCAACCAAAACACCCCCTACTTCCCTTTGGTTCCACGATCCCTCACCCTCCTCACTCTCCCCACGAAATTGGCCACCCTCGCATGAAGTCTTACTTACCGCCTCCCCTACTTCGCTCCCTCGGTTCCGCTAACCTTCATCCATTCCTCGTTCCTTCTCTCCATGCCCGACCACACTCCAGCGCGACGGTCTACCTCCCGGCCACCCTTGCTGTCCCATCTCCCTCCATTCTCCCATCATCGTACTTTCTTTGACGATATTTCTCCGTCGCCTCCCTTCTTCCCTCTCTCTCTCTCTCTTACGACCCCTTTCGGAAAGAATCAGCCTCTTCCTCCCACGGATCCTCCTCCCAGCCGTCTTCTTTTCCTTTCCATCCCGAAAATTTCTTTCGCATAAAATTATCCACGAACAATCGAATTGTAATATTTTTCTCGCCGATTCACCGCCGCTGAGGAGGTTCCCGAGTTTCTCGGCTCGCGAAGCTTTTCCGCTCGGCGTGGAGTGAGCGGAGGTGTTTGGCGAGAGGGGAGGAGGAACGAAGAATCGCGACGGCATGCCTCGCACGAGCGAGGAAACTGGAAAGCTTCCTCAGCATCAAGAAATTGCTGCGAAGGTCTGCGATCTACTGCATTAGGATTGATCGTTTATATTTAGATCAAGACCAAGTTCAGGGCTTCGTTTGTGCGCAACGGCGTGTTTTCGACTCCGGAACTCTGACGACGGGAGGAAACAAGCGATAACATCTGAGAATTTTATATGCCAAACAATTTTTTTAGATTAATACTCTGTTTAAAATTTGTAAGCGCTTCTAAAGGTAAGTCAAACCAAAGGGAGCTCCTGAGTTAGATAAGAGCTGGAATTAAAATAACAAGCAGGTATATATACAGTTGGACAGATGTATAAAATAGTGTAAAAATCTTGCAATTGAAAAGTGATCACATAAAATTAATGATTTTGACAATTGAATTATTTTCGTCCATTATTGAATAGTCCATTATTGAAAGCAGAATTTATGAAAAAACTTTTTCAGGCATTAGTGATTTTTTTTCAATGAAATTTTTCAATGTTTGGATGTTTTTCCTACGCGTTTTAATCTACAAAAGGTTTCAACGGAAGATATGATCATTCGATTCATCCCGCAAGGTCGACCGCATTGGTTGTTACTTGAAATTCTCATAGCGGTTAATCATTTTCCGTTATAATTAAAATTATCGGGTTAATTTTCCCGGCAAGAGATTTAGGTTTTTTGTTAGAACCTTAACAATTTGACTAAATTTATTTTTATACGTGAAATTTTGAAATGTATTGTTCATTCAAAACGACTTTTTGGTTGCCTTCATCCATCACGTTACAGGTTGGACCAGGGATGGGAAAACTCAGAACTCAAGACCAGACACGGCACACCTAAAGACCCTATTGCGGCCGGTAGCCACGGATTTGCCCAGAAAAAAATAAATAACCCATAAATTACATATTATTAACATAAAATTTGTTTCACCTGATAAGATTTGGTGTATCAACCCTAGGTCGGAATTCTTAAGCGACCTTGACGTGATGGAAAGTCTTGCCTTATTCTACGATCCATAGAACCGTGCCAGCGGTAGCAATTTCAGTGATATCGCCATGGTATCCCTATGAATACTCAACTCATGTATCGCAAAATAATATGCTTAACCAAATAAAAAAAATGAATCCTGGCAAAGGTGAAAGTCAGCCGACGGGGCCGAGTGTGTTCCCGATACAGAAGTTGAACATGACGGTGAAAACAGGGACATGGAATGTTAGGATGATGCTGAGGACACGGAATTCGGAAAATATCAACCGAGAAATGAAGAGGGTCATATAGATATTTTAGGTATGTGTGTAGTGAGTTGGAAAGATAGCGGGGAAATTTGAAGCGATAGTTACAGAGTAATATATAGTGGAAGACTCGGGGAGTCCAAGTGCGATAACCAGAGTAAATAATAAGAAACTGGAACAGGTGATAAACGAAATATTATTAGAAGAAATGAGAACTGGCCCGGAAAATTTAGTAGTCAGTTTGATGTGCACGCCACAAAGCAGTAACAGCACGGAAGAAGTAGATAATATTTTGAACTGTTAGACCACGTGACTCCAAAAGTGCTAGAAAAAAAGGTTCGCAGTAATGGGGGATTTCAATGCGGTGACACGCAAAGTTACAGATGGTAGTATGGTTAATAAGTGCGATTTTTGAGAAAAAATGAGAGAAAACCATGAATTTTTGTGGGAGAAGCGCTTAATAGTAATTACCTTCCGGTCATAACACACCTCAGTAAACATAGATACATATTTAAAATGTAGGCAAATACAGGGAGATACCAATTGAACTACTCATATATATGGGAGTGTGTGTTATAATAACGTAATCTACCGGTTAAGGTAGGTTTTTGGATGGTCAAAACTATCAAATAAATATCTTGCGACACCAAACAAAACACAATCGAGCAACATACAGAACTGTACTGCGCAACAACACCTGTACTCTACATCAGGTCCCTCTTCATCTCTGTATACTTTCTTTCTCCCTTCATCCCGTCCAACATCTCTAACTTCTTCCTGCCCTTCCCTCGTTTGCCTAACATTTTCCCCTCTATTACCGTCTTCAACATCCCATCGTATATACGGTTAGCTATATATT
This sequence comes from Hetaerina titia, assembly GCA_037158775.1. Classification (NCBI taxonomy): domain Eukaryota; kingdom Metazoa; phylum Arthropoda; class Insecta; order Odonata; family Calopterygidae; genus Hetaerina; species Hetaerina titia. Next base: position 53,045,177 of record CM073768.1, on the reverse strand, counting down.
TAAGGATAGTGTAAGCAACTCGCAGAGTTATCCGGTACCAGATGCGAATTCGGATCACAATTTAGTGTCCATCAGTTTAGTGATTAGTATTTAGTGAAGTAAAATATTAAATGCACGATGACTCGTATGAGAATCAGGAGGAGAATAAGCATGAGAAAATGTAATGTAGATGTCAACTGGGAAGAAAAGGAAAGGAGCACCAGGAGGTGGTTGATAAAATTTTGAGAGGAAGATTAAGATCGGGGACAGGTACTGTAAAAGAAAAACAGAAATATCTCACACAAGAAATGAAGAAAGGGAAAACTAATATAATGAGAATGGTAAAAAAAGGGTTAGGAAGCCATGAATAACAGAAAAAATGATTGGGAAGGTAAATGGAAGGATGTGAACAATGAATTAGAGAGAATAAGTACAAGGAGCAAAACGATAAACTGAGGGGAGGAAGTATTAGAGCAAAAGAAACATCATCGAATGAGCAATTTGAGGACATGGAGATTTTACAGAGACAGAGCAAAATGGGTGCCTTATACAGGAACTTGTAGTAACTGTACTGATGCAAGAAAGAACATTCCCATAGCGCTATTTACGCAAAACAACGGGTAAAATATTAATCAGAGAAGAAAAGATTCTGATAAGGAGTGACTATACACGATATTTAAGAAGTATTTGGTCAAAATTATAGGCAAAGTGTTTAGATACAGAAAGGAAATAAATTGCCGATTAAAAGAGCTTGGGACCAATATTACTGGACTCAGAGATAGAAAAGGTGTTAAAAGAAATAAACTCGAGGAAGGCTACGGGAGTACAGAAAATCCCTTCAGAACAACTAATGAATCTAGGAAAACGGGGAAGGAATAGTTTTTATGGATTTATTTGTTGAACTTATGTTGCCTGATTTTAGCTGGACGATTTGATTAATATAACATAGATAGCCATCCCAAAAGACGTAAAAATAGCAGTGTTTGACAAATATGTAAATATAAACGGGGTTTAATATAACGGGGGTAATATATAACGGAAATTTTATTTTTTTATGTACTACAGATTGGTGTTTTGAAATTTCCTTAAAGTATTTTTTTTATTTTTTCTGACTGATTTTATTTATTATCTTTTGTGATGTTGATTGTATTTCAGAAACTATGTTATTTTTCCAAGGCAAGTTTATTGTAACACTTGGGACATGTGTGCCACCTGACATTTGTCTATTTGCACATGTACATTTTAATAATAATAATAAATTTGATGCCGCTCGCGGCAAAGATATTAAGTACTAGAATCACAAATAAGAACAAAGAAATGGTAAATGAGTAGTATCCAGGAGAAGATCAGTTTGAATTTAGAAAGAGGATGAGTATGAGTACATAGAGTAAGGAACATAAGAGAATACCTAGGTAAAATTTATAATCCTCTTGAATTTTGAAAAGGCATATTCTAGAGTAAGCTGGCCACAATTAAAAAACTAATGCGCAGTAGATAGGGATCTGCGTGTTGAAATAGATGATGTACAAGCCTAAGATGGTATAGGTACAGGGAGTAAATGGAGTGCCCGAATGGGTAGTGCCAGGCAGAAGAATTAGGCAAAAATGTCCACTATTGCCTGTTCTATTCAGTAGATATGCGGAGAAAATAGTGTACGACAAAATGTCTGAGAATAGCTGGAGTAAAAGTAGGTGGTGAACTTTTCAAATGCTTTACACGTAGATTAGCGGTTGATCAACCATTACTAAGCCAATCAGGCAAAGAGTTAAACCATTTCTTATCGCATTACAAATCAGGCTAATACTGTTGGAGTTAGAAGTAATCATAAGAACAGAATGGTAATGAGGTTCGAAAAAAATATTAAGGCTAAGCTAAACGTTAAAGTTGGAGGATATCAAATTAGAACAGGTGAATTTTTTCAACTAATTGGGAAATATTTTGGATAAGGGTGGGCAGAGAGTTTGGTACATTAAAATGAATTTCTTTAGGCACATAAAATCGTTTACAAAGAGATGGGATATGAGAGAACGTATCGAAAGTAAAGATATAAAATATTAGTGAACACTTTCATATTGGGCAAAGTCTTACATGGTTCAGAAACTTTGTCGTTGAGCAGAAGGATAAGCATATATTGGAGGACTTGAAGATATGGGTGTGGAAAAGAATGGAAAAAAATGGACGGAAAAGAAAATAAAAGATGAAGTCCAGGGATTAGTAGGGGAAGAGGGAATTTATTTGGGAGAAATTTGAAGAAGGCTGGACAAAAGAATTCAGGGGATACTGACAAGTAACGGAAAGCAGAAGTCGGTAAGATAGGGTATAATGCTGAGGAGGTGAAGTAAAGAAAGGGAAACAATAGCTATTTTTAATTGAATTAAGTTAGGTAGAAAGTATTGTGAGCTAAAGAATGCTTTACTATAATATTTAGCATGGGATCCAAGGATATGTTGGGGCTTATTAGTTACGGCTCAGGAGAATTGTAGTATTTAGCTGTACGGTACATCATAAACCTACCGTCAGCTTGTACTGCTAGTAATATCATTTATCTTAAAATGAATAAAACGATACAAATTTAGATTTAGATTTTAATTTTCATCGCCCATCCTTGACCCCATAGCATTTTTTAAAGTATTGGGCTTCCACCACCAATTTTTTGACAGCATCATTGGAATTACATGCATTATATGGGATTTGTTTTATTTATCTAGTTTACTTCATTTCCACTAGGATGGGTTATACACTCCCAAATAAAATACACGAGGTAAAAATAATCTCTGCTAGATATAAACTTAACGCTTTCACCCGTAAATTCATTTAAATACTTCGTTTTAAAATTTTTTATCTTTTCCCAAAATTATAGCCGTGGTGATATATTTTATCTAGGGATAGTGAAAGCACCTTCTACGCTTTAGTCCAGATAGATAACTCGGTAGGAATCGTCAAGAAAAAGGCAGGGACAGATAAACCAGGCAAGGACCTTCGAAAAACCTCAGCAAAAGCAGCCAAATTATCCGCTGTTCAAATGCCTATTCTCAAAACGATGATCTTTTAGCATCCTCAACACGAAATAAATTTAATTAGGGATTTATTCTACTCTCTTTTTCTTACTACTCAAACCCTTAGCGGATGCCAAGATCTTAGGGCAACGACGGTATGAAGAGACAATAATCCAAACTTATTTTACTAACATTCTTGAAATAAACTTTCCTGACTAAGATTCTTTTATCAATTAAGTATCTGACACCATTAGTCAAATGTATCTGCCCCTCTAAAAGATATTCAGATATTATAGATGACTTCTAATTTTTTATTTTACCTTATAATCGTATCTTTTAAATCGATTCTTAAAATGACTTTTGAAAATTCAAGGATCCTTAAATGTATGTGTCAATAGTATATTTTGCTACAAATTCAACATTGTGTTTTAGTTTCGTGTTATAGTTTTAGACGGCCGTTAGTAACGTGCCCTAATTATTCACGTTATATTATTTATCTCTTTCAGATATTGTTAAGTCATTTGGCACAATGGAAATATTTCAAATCATTATTTTTAAATCGAAAAATCATGAAATTATGTGTTTAATGAATTTCCAACACCTTATTTAAATGAAACTGGCAAAATCATGTGAATTAGGTTGCAACAAATGCAGCGACGCTCCTTTAGGCAAGAGAAGATGGGAGTTAAAAATCAGGAAATCCAGAAAAGCTGTGATTTGAAAATATTGAAGAAAAAAGGTTGGCCACAAAGGATGGAGAACGTGTGTTTATTGAAAAAGTAAATGGGAAAAGTACAATTTAAAGGCAAATACTATATATGAGGCATTTGAAACCGATTTTTTCTTTTATTTCTTTTCTGGATTTCCTGATTTTAAACTTCCATCTTCTCTCGCCTAAAGGAGCGTTACTGCATATTTTTCAATTCAATTCACATGCATTTTCCAATTTCATTCAAATAAGGTGTTGTAAATTCATTAAACACATAATTTCATGATTTTTCGATTGAAATAAAAAGATTTGAAAATTTTGCGACCCAACAAAGACAAAAGTCATTTTTTCTGAAATTTTCTGAGTCAGTAACTTTTCAGACTACCCACGTACACATATATATATATATATAAATAAATATATATACATATACATACATACATATATATATATAGTCACTTTCTTGGAAAACCCACGAACGTGCACAATAATGAAAATTCACTAATAGTCATAACAAACACAGAAACTAAAACATATAAAAGAGGGACTCACTGGTTCTCGAATTTTCGGTGGTGCAACCACCTTTCTCAAGAGGAATTAGGAACAGAGTTCTGTTCCTAATTCCTCTTGAGAAAGGTGGTTGCACCACCGAAAATTCGAGAACCAGTGAGTCCCTCTTTTATATGTTTTAGTTTCTGTGTTTGTTATGACTATTAGTGAATTTACATTATATATATATATATATATACACACCCCACATCATAACACAAAGTCCGCTAAAAGCTAGACGGAAGGTTTAGACGCATCGATACTGTCATCACTGGGATAGGACAACTCACAGGCGCACGCAGTTGTTGGGTTATGTTCTTGCTGTTGCGCTGACTGGTTGTTTTTCCGGGTGTTCGGTTTTCATTTGACTGCCTCTCATGTGGGGCGGGGGGGAAACTCTAAGGTATTCGTGAAATATGGGGCCCTGGATAATTTGTTATCCGTTTGACGCATTCAAAACATGGAATAATTTGAAAGTTTTTCTAAATTTATCCTTCTGGATGTTCATTTTTTCAATTCTTCTTTCCCGGTCTAACTCAGCGACAAATACCATGCTCACCTACGTTGTTAATCTCAACTGTTTTAATCGTAAATAGTCGTACTCTCGTATTTAGTATATGATCGTAATTTTACTCGTTAGCATTGGTTTTTCCGGCGCACGATTTAGGCGAAGTCTTTGCAGGTTTGCGTTTGCATTGGCGCGTCAACGTCATGATGATGATGACGGAGTTAGCCGTCGAAACGTCGGCAGCTGAAACCATGACCTGATGGAAAACCTGCAAAACCTTCACCAAAATGGCACATAAGCGTTTTGGCAAACACTTGAACTTTCCTAACGTGGTAGACGAATTTTATCATATATGCCTACCACTTAACCTATTAAAAGGCTTAAAAAGAAGAAAAGCGATATTCATCCGTTCCCTCTCTATTATTCGTATTTGTTTAACACAAAAGTTTTATCTCAACTGTCATGTATCCATGTAGATGGATGGTGACGAGGCTAAGGGCGCTAAGGTTTCTTATATTTTCTCATATTTCTTAATTACATTTCTGATAAACTATTGAGTAGCCCCAAGGATCCTTTCTCTTTCCTTCCTTGGAGATTTAAAGTATATTAATGAGTCATTTTCACTACACTTCATGAGAACAGAATGAAAAATAATTTCTGTGAACACTTTTGGATCTCATCTGTATATTTAATCAACATGAAGGCATAATATCAGAGGAGGGTTATCTGTCCATTGAAGAAGAAGATCATTTCCGTCTCCTGATGAATCTAAAAGCACCAGATAGCAACTTCTATTGGAAGTGGCGTTAAGGAGACTTTTTATTTCCTCGAGGAACATCTCGATTTTATGGCGATCGCAATTTACGTTATAGAGCGCTTGTTCGACTCGGTCGCCTTTGTGGACGAACGAAGATTCGCCCCTTAAATCACATCGCCCAAATCCTCATCCTGACACATTAATGAGATTCCCTTCTCTACAAATATTCAGAAAGTTCTTTCCTATATTACTCGGGGGAGGGAGGGAGGAGGAAGTGGAAGGAAGACCTGGAAGCTGGCAGGCTGACGTTGCTTTCGATCGACGCGTGGATCCTCCCTTTGATATCGAAGCTACAAGCTATCCATTTTCTTAAGCAAAAGAAGTGTTCTATTCGTGAAGGTCGAAGCGAATGGAAATCTTGGTGGAGCGGTCCCGGTGGAGTCAAGCATGAGCAGTAGATGTGAGAAGGAATCGGGTGTGTGGTGGGGGAAAATAGGTGATATTGGTCTAGTTGGCGTTCGCAGAATATCCATCTTCGGAAGGAGACTTGCTGGTGCGTATGACTTAAATAGAGGGACAGAGGGTGAGTGAGAGTTGACAGATCACTGGACAAAGGGAACGATCTTAAAAGAAATTTACCACTAAGACGTTTGGAGTAGGGGAGAAGGTGAAGCAATGAAGGCGGAAGATATTGGTGCCTTCTTTTAACTTTTCTTCAAGTGCGTAGAATTGAATTTCTTAGATTACGTAGAAATATTTGAAAAACCATTTGACAAAGTAAATGTTCATTAATGTACAAAATACAGTAATACGTATCAAATTATACGTCGTGAGGTGGCCAAATATATATTGTTTTATAGGGAGATACTACAAACCACTACGATGCGGAAGCCAAAAAATGGTAAAAATCATAAATTTACAATGTATTTTATTTGACTGCGGTTGGAGGTTTGGATGTCGAAAGCCATCATCGAAAGTTGACAGTTTTACATCTACATCTACATAAATACCCTGCGAGCCACCAAAAAGGTGTGTGGCAGGGGGTGTAGCACCATGAGGGAAGGGTAAGGGTTGAGGGGGTTGGGGGTTAGGTGAGGAAAGGTGGGGGGCACCTGTAAGAAAAAATATATACATATTGACATATATATTATATATATATATATATATATATATATATATATATGCACACACACACATATATATATACATATATATACACATACATACACACATATCCTCTCGCAGTCCCTAACCTGTACGCTAATACTTATTGTAATGAACTATGTCCTGGGGAATTTCGGCTACAAGCATTCTGGTCCCTTATCGTTCATGGAAAAAATGACATTTTAAACCTGTCAGTCTTGCAGTCTATCTCTCTAGTCTTATATTCGTGATCCCTTCGACCGTAATACGTTGGGGTTCGTATTATATCCTTGATGTCATCGGAAAAGGGCCCATCTTTAAATGTTTTTATATAAACTTATTAAAGTTTAATCTATATTGGAAACGCCGCTGTGTAAGAGAATCCCAACCTAATTTGTCTAGCAAAGTGGATACGCTGCTGAGTTGGTCATAACAATGTTTGACAAATCTAGCCCCCCTCCGCTGAACTCGATCTAATTCCGAAACCAAATTTATATTATGAGGATCCCATATACTGGCAGCATACTCTAGGTGGGGCCTGACCAAGACAAGGAAACATCGTTCTTTCACCTTTTCGTTGCATTTACCTCTTTTTTAGCACTCTTTTCACAAATCCCAATTTTTTATTAGCACGACCGCATATTTCTCGTATGTGTTTTCCCCAGGACAGATCGTGAGTAATTGTTACACCCAAGTATTTAAAGGAATCTACCCTCGCGATTTTGGTTTGTTTCACTTTGTAACTATAAGGGAGGGAATTATTCTTTTCCCAAAAATGTATTACTACGCATTTTTTAAAATTTAATTCCAATTGCCATGTATCGCACCAATTTTGAACTGCATCTAGGTCGTTGGCTAACACGACTCTGTCTTCGTGACTTCGGATGTCCCCATAAATTACTGCATCATCGGCGAAAAGACGGAGCTTGCTATTAACTACGGTACTGAGGTCATTTATATAAATAAGGAAAAGGAGGGGACCTATGACACTTCCTTGTGGTACACCCGACGTGACCTTGACAGTATCGGATGATACACCGTTTATTAGTATGGCATCGCTATGCTCATCGTTTAATATCCCTATGCCGTTTCAGTTCAGTATTTGGGCGTCAACCAGCTCATTAATTTTGATATAAGTGATAAGAGATCTTATCTTAGATCTCAGATCCCACATTATTATTACGTTAGAACATTAGTATGAAAAGATAAATTGTGTTATTCAACTGTTTTAAATGTAAGCCATTTTCGGACTTTGCATGAATGTATGGAAAATACGTATCATTCTACCATCATTATGTGGTGTTGTTTTATATATGCTCTGCAGGTTTTCTTCAATTTCACAATTTTTTGAACTTGTTTCAGATTTATGTAAAGTGGAGTAAGACACCGTAGCGGAAGAGATATCCTAGAAACTACTGAATTATAGCGGATTCATACCGATGCCATTTAAACAGGTAGAATAGTCCTTGAACCTCAATTGATTTAATTAGGGGATTTATTTAATTAGTTGAGGTGAATTGGTTGTTTATTGTCCCTGTGAAAACTAGAGAAAAAGGTTTTCATAACTTCCATTTCTAACAAATTGAACTTTAAAAAATTTGTTTATATGAATTTTACCTTGAGCTACAATGCCAAAAACGTTTTTATTGCCATTTCCAGATTCCTCTATCATCGTCCTTTCTTCTCCCACCAATTTAAAACTTCAACGTTTGTCTTCCTCTCTATTCAATTTATTTTGTTTATTCTTCTCCACACCAGCTCTCAAAAGACTCCTATTTACGCTCTTTATCATTTCTCATTTACCAGATGTCATGTTTACTTTCCCGTAAGAATGTTATGTATGATAATAAAATTATTAAAACATGTGTATATATTATGAAAAATTCATATCCATTCGAAAATCCACCAACAGAATCAATAGAGATTTAAACCCCATTCTTCCCCACTCTTACGTTTAACCGAAAATAAGATGATCATCCATTAAGGCAATAGTTCCGGCACATCCCCCATTTTGGTTTCATTCTTCAGGCAAGCAGCATCATCCTTAGCGATGGTTAATTTTTTCCACTCCACTTTCCTTTCCTCCTTGCCAAGTCAGCTTCACCCTTTCTCAAACATGATTGTAAAATCCATTTGCCTGAAGAAGATGTCATTGATAACGAAACGGCTAGAGCTTTTCCTCATTTGTTGGCATACCAATTCAGTTTTCCTCCTCCACCCACCTTTTCTTTCCCTATCGCTTCTATCCATTCCCCTTCTTGCCCCTAATTCGTCGTACCCCTTGCTTTAATCCCACTCTAGTATCCGCTAATCAAGAAGCCTATAGTTTTTCAGTAATTAACTCTTATCAAAAGGACCAACCGTCATAAAAAAACATCAAGAGAATAAACTTATGCATAACTACAGTACGTGCGTGCGTTCTTAATTAAGTAACATCACCTTCAAGAAGTAATTGGCACCCTTGTTACGGTATTTTTTTCTTCCCTACTTTCTACTAACTTCCCTTCTGCACCTGCAACGTTGTAGGGTTGTAGTTAACAAAATGAGACTAATTAATTAGAGCTCTAAATACAATGATGTAGATGTATTTATAATCAAATTACTTTCAAAATTATGCCAAAAGCTCTTTACCTAAATTCGTTTACATCGGTCCTTTAGCCAATCGAACGTGTCGCGGAGAATCATCAAAATTCTTCTATCAGTATTCAAGGCACTTATGAACATTGATATGTAGATAGCAACCAAGCACTGTTGTACTTTTAAGTAGTTATAAAAAAATCTTTTTGCTTGATGAAATGGCTATATTTATTTACTGGTACTTAACCCTGAGAAATAATTCTTGAATCAATGATTGTGAAATTTAAAAACGCGATTTTAGCCATAAGGTGACATTATTCCGTTTTTGTTTTGATGAAATGATTGTGATGAGAGTAATGCATTAAAAATATCCGAGTGGAAATATTAGCTACAGATTGGTCCAAATAATTCCAGCTATGGGAATAATTTAATTTTTAAATCTTCAAATGGACAGCATTTTTAATTAAAACGAGTGGGTTGAATATTTGATTGCCTATACAGATCGTTCTAGGGGTAAGTGAACGGTAGCCTATTAAAGGGATAGGGGCCGGAAGAAAGAAAACACGGCAAAGGAATTCGGAGTAGTGAGATGTCATGGAGAGGTGATGCAGGAGGAAACGGTTGGTGAATGAGGGGAGGGAAAAGGAAGAGAGTTCGGGTGGCATTTATGGGCGGAGATTGATTGATTCAGCGCTCAATTTCAAAGGCTTCACAAGACCCATGAGATGAATACGGAGCGTGCTTTTGAAAACTTAAGGCTCGGTGGAAATAAAAAATGAAAAACATATTCATAACCAGAATGAAATGAATCCAAATAAATATTTTAATTTGGCCTACCCTGGTGAAGTGAACTTAATTAATCATACGTACCTACTAAGTTAACAACTAGTTAAGTGTTTAGGACGGTTCATATTCCCTTAAATACTAATTTAACCACTGTGATATACAAGGGTGGTCTGAAAAGTTTCCGACCTAACAAAGATACAAGACATTTTTTTCTGAAATTTTCTGAGTCGGAAACTTTTCAGATCACCCACGTATATACGGTTAATGTATTGGTATATACGTATATATAGATAACGTATCACCTTCTTTCATCCTCATTTTATTTTTTCCCTTTACTTATATGTGTACGTACTTATTGCATTTTGAAGAATTTTGTATCCAATCAAAGAACATTTATTTAATATACCAATAATACTATAATAAATATTTGCGATTCACATTTCTCAAGCCTTCATTAATCACTTGAGCTGCCAATGGTATCAGCTTTGCGCTGCAACCGGCCAGATAAAAATATCTATCGTTACTCTTTCAAAGTATTAACTATTTTTCTCTTGTCCCCATCTACATTTTAACCTGTCTACGGGTACATACAATTTTTTTCTTCTGAGTAGTCTGGTTTAAATATTATTATCATCCAAAGTTAGCAATTTGCGAGCTTTTTTCAGGTTTTCTTGTCATTTTAACGTTTCAAGCGCCTTAACGGTTGATGTTGCGACAATAATTTCACGTCTTGCCTGAAATAGTGTTACGGGGAAAGGAATGTCTGGAATGTTTAACGCAATATTAATTAAATATTTTTCAATGAGTTTATTTTCATCCCGCCCTCAGTGCTGAAATTTATAATTGCATTTTATAACACTAGAGAGGAGACTACCTTTTCGTGCTTACATTTTAATAAATTTGATATTAACTTACTATAGGTCGCGGTATTCCAGGGGTAGAGCGTTGGACTACTGACCGAAGGCGTGGGTTTGATTTCCGGGTATTACTCTCTCAGGCACCCTCGCTTCACCCAAGCTGAGTGATTTGGGATCGAGAACTAAGATTTGCGACTTGGGAATACAGTTTAGTTGGATTCCGCAGGCTGTAGAACTGCGGCAGTCAAGCTGTTCTCTTGTGCGTGCAATCACACACCTCGACAGCAGTCGCCCACACCGCGGTTGGTTCCTGTTGTCGGTCGGGATCGTGAAAAAATTTACAGTTTTGTGTATTTAATGGGAGTTTGTCTCCTTGAGTTCGCATGGGTGGGTTGCAGCCGAGGGGGACGGGATGTTTGTGCTTCAGTTTCCTTAGTTTTCATACTCAGGTTCTCTTTTAGTAGTTGTTAACAAGGCTTTTATTGTTTCTCTTACGTTTTAACCCCGTCGTTGACACGGTTTTGACATCGACCGGTTATCGAGGGTTTTTGCGGATTTACTTTTGCATTTACCCCTGTCTTGGTTCCCAAAAATTCAGTTTTGCACTCTTATTTTCTGCCAAATTAACTCTCGTTTACACGTATCCCATCTGGCCTCTTAACAATTAGACTGATAACACCCCCAGCACCCGATGCAATCCATTCTTGTAGATTTGTAGAGTTAGCAAAATATCATAGTTTTCCATCATTTACATCTACGCATTAAAAAACATCATATAGGTATAAGAGATGAAACTCAAAGCAGCTTCTCTACCGGACACTGCTAAAATTCTTGTAATGGTGAACATAGTTTGATAGAGGTCTTTATTTTGGCGAAATTGAGACCAAATGGTTTCTTCTTCCATTTAACCGGACATCAAAGGTTTTAAAATCTACTGGAAGTAATTTTTACTTTTTCCCTTTTATTTTTCAATCACGTTGTTTATAGCGTTTGATACTTTCCGTGGATAACAGATTTATTGTTCACAGAATCTTTCTTGATTTTTTATTCAGATTTAGTTAAGCTGGCTAAAGACTTACCATGTCAATTTGGCCCTCCAAGAATTTTCTATGGTTTCTTGTTGCCATTTTTATAATTTTTTTTTCGAATTCGGACTTTATTAACCAATGATTAAACACTGCAGGAAAATAGAGTTTTAGGGATTACACGAATTTTGTGAAAAGTAACGGCTAGTGTCGTTTGAAGTTAGTATTTATTTGTATTCCCAGATAAAAAACTCTTCCGTTTAGCCATTCTACTTCCTATTTGTACAAGGACCAAAACACTACAAGTTTAGTACAAGAAAACAACACTGGGGATTGGTTACTTGTTTTACATTTTTGCATTCCATAGTTGACGGTTTTCTTTCCTTCGTGAATAGTTTAGCATCTTCTTATAGTATTCTTTCTTCTGAGAAAATATGTCCAAACTTTCTTAAACCTTACAATGCATATTCATTGCCCGTGTACCCGGGCATCGTGCTAAAATATTTCATCTACATCGTTTATCGTCATCTCGATTCAAGCTTGGAAAACGAGATTCTCTAAGTTATGAGCCCAATGGTGGTTGGTTGGTTTTATTGTATTATCTTCTCTAAGATACGTATGGCATTCATTAAAATGACGTTTATAATACTCCAGATAAAAATTCACCATCCTGAAGCATCGAAAGATAGCTAGCAACCTATTTCTACTTCTTAAAATTGTTATCGAAAAAATAATGGCGAAACCTAAAAGCAAAAATCACAAGCGCAAGTCATACTTCAAACTCAAGAGCTAACCTGGCCAACGAAGGGAATCTTTCTACTACCGGTTAAAATGCGAATGAGTATTTCGTGTCAGTCAAATGTCACAACGCAAAATATAAGTCCGATGGGCTTAAAACCGTCCGAATTCTTGATGAAATTTTGACGCTGCCATAATTACTTGATCTATATTAAACTCATTCTCGCCTTTCCGTCCGTTATTTGGAAATAATCATTGTAAAATGTCATTTGATTCTCGTCACCACGCCCACGTGCGTCATGAAGAGGCAGTCCAAACGCCAGAACGGGAAATCACGTCATTATCCCACCTCAACGTTCCCTTCATGTCGAACATGAAATAGATTGTCATTTTTGGAATGCTTCCTAATTTTCACGTTAAATGCAGTTCTTTGAATTTTTCACTGAACAATGATGAATTACTTGCACACAGTGATAAAGGATTTTATAACTTTTGGGACCTTTTAATACATACCTCGAAAGTTACATCGAGTTTTCTAAGCTGCTCTATTGAAAATTTCAACTTCCACAGGACTATGACCATCGAAACTTTGTTTAATTGCCAGATTCAGCGGACCCTCTTGGTTATTATTGAAAATGGACCGTGTAAGTTATTACTTGTTCTGCATATCAATAATTTTACAGAAGCAGGTCTATTTATAAAATACTTGAAAAATATTTAATTCAAATTGCTTTTAAAGTAAAATTCTACATTATAGCATCATACATCAACGAAATAAAATCTGCTAAAAATGTAACGACCCCTTTACATTCGAATGTATATCCTTGCAAGCAATCACTACACTGCAAAAATATAGAGTAATTGTAATGTGCAAATCATAAAATAAATTAAATGGCCCTTGTGATGTGATTCCCCAATACCAATGCTAATGATAACGAAGAATCAAAATGCAAATTTCTACTTCAATTCATATGATTTTCTACATTTCATTAATTATTTTTTGGCTAGTAATTGGCTTGTAGTCGGCAATCTATGGAGAATAAAATTGAAAAATAGCATATTTGATAATCATTCAGTTCACATTTAATTTTTTTTATGTTATTCATATATACCCTCCAAGCCACCGCCAGGGTGTGTGGCAGGGGATGAATACACACCAGAATAATTTTACCCTAAAATGACCCTACCGGGTTAAACAATGCTATTATGATCCCTTATCGTTCGTGGAAAATATGAAATCCTAAATCTATCTGTTCTACACTTAATCTCTTTAATGTTATTAGCATGATCTCTCTTACCGTGGTTCGATGAGGATAATAATACATTTTCAACATCACTGCTAAAGATACCTTTCAATTTATGCAAGAGCCTCAATCTGTAATTTATCCTTCACTTCTTGAGTGATTCCCAGCATAACTGCTCTAATATTTTGGATAAGGTACTAAGTTTATCATAAAAACGTTTTACAAATCTAGCTCCACTACATTAACTCCATTCTGAAATTGTAGATAACCTGAACTTCCTCTAGGTAATTATAATGGAAAAAGTAAAAAAAGGGTCCAAAGACATTCTAGCGTTGAAATTAGGTTAAATTACCAATGATAATTATTAAGGGGCAATAATTTATTTGCATTCGTTACAAATTAAAAATTGACACGAATACTACACAATCCATCAAACCAGCTCCAATATGATTTATTTATTCGGTTAGTAAGATAATTAATTGCCTATTGTTTGATGTGTTACAGTGATATATCTGCTGCTCACTTTAGTAATGAACTTCAGTTGGACTTTTATTTGGAGTTTATTGCCAATAACGAGCACGAAAATACGCGCCGATCAATAAAATCTCAAATAAAAAAAATCCCAAACGACGGGGCAACAAATTTTACGGTTCGACATGCCTCATATTACGGTGATTCGGAATCCCCGAGCGAGGGCACTTATTATTTTGGACGGTACCTAATGAATGTAGCAGTTTAATACCTTTATAATCTTTTCCCCAACAGGGCCTATCTCGTGCATCAACGCTGAACGGAGAATAATTCTTTCCTGCCTGGGAGATTTATGATTCCACCCCCTCATTCGCCTCCTATTCCCCCTTCAGCTCAAATCTGAACACTCTACAGGTAGCGAACGGGCTGGCGGGAGGAGGAGGAAGAAAGGGGCGAGGGGGGAGGAGGAGAGAAATGATGAGGCTCTACCCCCGGACGCCCTCCTCTCCGTCCCCTCCCTCCGGGGACGCGACTGCCGCCACGCGGATGGGTCAGACGCGTCGGCGGCGTGCGCGCTGCCTGGTTGTCGGTCGGTCGGAAAAAAGGTCCTTTAAAGGGTGAGCAACGGTCGCCACTCTATCCGGATGTTGGATGATCTCTCTTCCTCTTTCGTGTGGGAAGGAAGGGGAGGAGGCGAGTTCGGACCAGAAGGACGATGATGCACGCGTTATGGATCCTGCCCAGAAGGGTCTGGAGGGAGAGGGAGGGAAAGAAAGCGTACCTTATGTGGCGTGAGTTGCGGCGGAGGAGTGAAACTGCATTCAAAAGGGGAGAGTTGGGTCGGGGTGAGAGGGTTGAAGATGATAAAGCGAACGACATATGGATTGAAATGGGGAGTCGTGAGGAGCGAAAGGGGTGACTTAAGTTACTCGCCATGGGCTGTTTAAACGTGCTAGACCGCGAGGGTAGAGATGCCACGCTTAAAGCTAAGCTCAAGTTCGGATGCCAACAAATATCCAATCTTTTGGGAATGAGGAAATTATTCACTACTGGTTGAAGGTGAACGGGAAAGATACTAAAGGAGAGTATGCATGTCAAGTTAATCACGGCTAACGAAATAATCACATTCTATGGTTGGTCGGATAGCACGAACTCCACGCGCCAATTGTATAATTACCTAAGTACCTGTACTTATTATACGTAGTTTTACCTTATCGTAAACATAGTGGCCGAACATATGAACAAATTTATTTAAATATCACACGAATGTATCACTTTTAAGCATGGCTGGTTGTTCAAGGCACTAATTGAGTAGCTTTTAGTGTCGTGTAACGGGACAAAGCATACCTATAGAGGTTGAGGTATTTACGAGGGTTTTAACATTTTGAGAAATGATTGTCTATTCTCATGGTTTATCGGGCAAAAAGTTTATGTTCGTTACATTTTTAGACTAATATACATATGTGGTAAAAGTTTCATTGATTGGACTACAGTATTGCGTCGGTGGCAGCAGTTGCAAGTTCAACGGTCATTTCGCCTTCGGCAACGATGGAAGTAACATGCGACGAGCATTACAGTACATAAAATTTTACTTTCCTAAAAGAAACATAGGAAATAGTTTTTAATGCTGAAGGAAGGGAGCACATTCCAAAAGCTGATGGACCAGGAGTGCTGATCACTGCCCTTATGGAAGCAAACCTATCTACCATTTTGCGAGAACATTATTAAAGAGCACTAAGAGCCCAAAAAAACAGCAATCGACTTGTATGGGTCTTCAAAGACGAGCCAAATCCGACAAAAGTGATTCGTGCACGAAGCACATCAAAGGAAATTATCTCCTGTTTCTTCAGAATAACTGGACATAGGGTAACCGTACCTTTGCAGTAACGTAGAACCGCGAATTTTTAATGGTAAATGCGCATTCGTTCGCCGGAAGTGCTTCGTGAAATGCGGAAAAAGAAGCGTAAACGAAGGATCATTCTTCATGATGACAATGCAAGCTCTCACAGATTAACTCAAACAACTACCTATTTGACTGGCTACAACGTCGAATTGATGGGTCATCCTCCGTACAGCCCTCATTTAGCATCAAATGACTTCTTTTTATTCCCGTTTATCAAGAAAAAAAATGCGTGGCCAACGTTTTTCGGCGCCTGAAGAAGCCGTTGATTCATTAAAAGACCACGTTTTGGAGGAACCTCAATCGGAGTGGAAAAAGTGTTACGAAAATTGGTCCGAGCGCATGAACAAGTGTATTGATTATCATGAAGAATACTTCGAAAAACAATAAACCCATTTTCAATCCTAAATTACGGTCTTTTCATTACTATGCTGGACATATAAATAGCAACCATCGCAATTATTAATGGTCACTGAAAAAATTAACTTAGTACTCTTTCACACGAAAAAGTCTTTTTGTGAAAAAATTCTAAAGTTATTTACATCTAGGATGGTAGGATTTATGTAATTGCTATGTTTAGAGTTAGGCCAGCAGAAATATATGATGTGTCGCAAGTTCTTTGACAATATTGGTTGAAAGATAAATTATGGAGAAAAAAGAAAGTGAAGCCATTTTAATTAGTGAAGTCCGATCTAAAAATACCACGGCCGAAACTTATTTTCAGTCATGTGATAAACTCAACTGAATAAATAATGAAGATCGGTGGTAAATCCACGCTTTACGAAGTTACACGTCTTCGTAAGCCAACTGTTTATGCATACTGTTGGCATTTAAAGAATTACCAGCAATAAAATCAATTTTCATGGACGTGAAAGACAGATGCACTATTTGTCCACATTCGCTTGAATACGAAGAATGCTTCTAGGTATTCATGGGCTGCAGGCCTAAATATCGAGAGGAAATGCCAATCGCCTACACTTGAACCAACGCCAAATTTTATTAACTCCATGATGAAGTCCGCTCACGTAGTCGCAGAAAAGGTAGTTTAGGTACTCGCGCAAAGTCTTACAAAGTAATTATGTCAATTATGATAAAAGAGGAATATCAATATCTTTTCGAATGTCTTTCCATAACAAAATCAATGTTACATACCACATCCCATTAAAATGAATAAAAGGGACATCAATGTACGAATCGAAGAGAAATCAGTTTTATAATTGAAACATTATCAGAATTTTTTTTCATGAAGGATTCTTGGGTCTTCCACCGGGTCAGGGGTTCCGTGTTGGCCGATGTTTTGATGCCAGACTCGTGCATCGCCTCAGCCCTGAAGACGATGCACCAGTCGGGCATCAAAACATCGGCCACCATGGAACCCCTGGGAAAGCACCCCCGGCGGGAAAGCACCAGATCTTACTTATTATCAGAAATTACAATAACAGATGGATTTGTATGGCAAAAACAATCTCCAACGCAGTACGTGTTATAAATATTTTTTTAGTTGTCAACCATGACACCGGAAGTCTTGTGTATTTATTTCTTCATTTATGAAAAAAAGGTTATAGAAAAAACTCATCAGGAAAAACGCGTCAAGATGAAAGGGGCGAAAGGCGTCAAAGGAGAAAAGAGTATTGCTTCCAGTTGTGATGGTTTGTCTACTTCAGTCCAAGTCTTCTTCTTCTCTCGCAGTCGAATTTTTAAAAAATTGGAAAAATATTGGAGCAGAGGATATCAGTGACCAAGATCAGAAAGACGCTTTTCAAGAAAACCGAAGACGAATTCGGAGAGTCTGAAAACACAAACTCATCTCGTACCCCGGAGTGCGGAATCTAAGATTCGCGGGAGAGTTCAGGAGGCGACGGCAGGAAACTCTTGAATCAGCTCGAGGCTTATCTACGGACTTCCATACATAGAAGACGCAGGCTCCCTTCCGTGATGGAGATGACAAGTTTTATGTCTTAGTTCTAAGTGGTGAGTCGATGTTCCTAGTTATCGTTAGATATTTACCAATAAACAACATGAACTAAACTGCAATGCAGTCGATGGATATGAAAGCCAAATCGCTGAGATAATCCAATAGAAGAAGATATCGTGCAAACAGAAGTCATCATGATGCATCGATACTCACATTAATAACCTATGGATTTCTTTAAGTGAATTTTATATAATTTTTAAAGCTTAAATATTTCTAGGTGGGAGTCGAAAAAATATTAATTACGATAACTGGAAAGGCAAAGACGATGGCGATTCAAGATGTAAGAAATCGTGTTCAATTCCTCTGGGGACCATTTTTTCAATTGACCAATATGTCTAATTATGAATAAAGTAAATATTTTGGAAGAAAATTGGATCACGTCGTAACCCTTTTTGGGGTACATCTGGGTGAATTGCGGCTAAATACACTGGGAGAAGATATTTTAGCACAGCTACCAATGTTTGGAACTTTGCAAACGGCTGAAATAACAGTATGTATGCATGACTATACAGGACCCGTAATTTATAGCAATAATACAAGGTGAGAAGACACGGCATCACGAGTCATCACTCCCTTCTTTCCTACTTTTTACTGACCACAGAAGCGCTAAGAAATATATTTCCTTAAACAGTGGTCTTTGAAGAGTGAGTAAATATTTTTGAAAAAAAAACAGAAATTATGATAAAATAATTCAAATTTGTTAGGTCTCTCTGCATTAATTTTTTACGTATTATTCTCCCACACAATGTGTGACCTGCGTTGGATAAAGAAACCACACCCTCAGTCATATTGGCATATCAACTTTAAATCCATTAAATAAATGCGGAAATGAATTAGTCCAATATTCCTAAACTTATAAAAAATCATTACTTTGTATTTCAAATAGTTTACCCAATATTTCAACATTCGGGCAACCGGATAATCACATCACACGCCTGCTGGAGTTACGGAGTAGTGAAGGGGTCCTTATTTCTCCGGAAGGAAGGATTTTTATGGATGGATGCACCTCCTTCGACTGAAGCAGACGGGACCAATGCAGTGAGGAAGACGAGAGGGAGAAGAGAGTCAGCCTAAGAAGCCCCGTCCAAAGCGCGTGTTCAGACGGCGCTTTGGCGGCGTATCGACCGGGGATCGATTCGTCCCCCACCCTCTTCGTCCTCCGCCCATTGTATTTGAATACCTCCTCCCCAACTACTCCCTTTCCTCCAAACTCTCACTTCTAACCGCAAGGGATAGAAAAAGGTCTTTGTCGCTCGCTGAATTCAATCACCCCGAAAATTAATGCACTAGATGCATCTTTCTGAGCAGCTCTTCCCATTTTTTTGGGTGGACACCTTGAAATAAGATTTGATCAACGGTTCAACCTCAGTTTAGTGCTTTCCATGGTGGAATACAGGATTCATTCGGTAAATTGAAAATCTGTGCTCTATGAAAAATATATATGTATGGCTTGTCATTTTGGTATTGAAAAGTTTCATCTGCTCTAAAACTGTTTCATCAGCGATGGAAACCTACGTCAGGAGCACTGCTTTGCTGTCATTAGGGGGCAATAACTAAAAAAAATAGTACTTGAAGGCACAAATAGTTACCAAAACACTTCATTTGCTATGCCTCAAAGCATGGAATACTTTACTTAAATCGATGCCTTGAGGAAACCCCGATACACACCCCTAGTCAGAAGATCCTCTTCGGAGCACTGACACAGAAGGGATGCAGGACTGATATACAAGTAGACTGACGAATATAGTTCGCTCCAGTCGACTCTAAGTTCATTCCTACGGTCCCACGTCGAGAGCGCTCACGGGCGAAAGGTATGCGACAAGGAGCGATCGGACACACAAAAAATGTATCGGAACCCCAAACTTTCAAACTTATTCGCTCCCTTCGTGCCACCGGCTTGGGAATAGTGGGGGAATGTGTGCACGGTGTCGCCGACGTCGAAGGGTTTGGGCCGGGAAAGGATTCGCTCGTGGGGAGTGCAACCGATAAGGTTCCCGCCTCTACGGCTGCGCGGAATTCGGGGTTCAGGCTGAAGGTGTGGCGTGTATGCTATGTGCGATGGAGGTTTTTGTAGGAGTGGGAACGTTGCTATTCCTCTCTTGCTGGACCTCATTTGGAGCATACACTCATTGTATGCCCTAACTATTCGAAGGGTATCTTTGCTCTTATTCCGAACATAGGTTTCAACAATCTAGGTAGTCTCATGCGTTAGAGTAATGTAATGAAAAAGCTAAAAATGGCCACGCAATCCATTCATTAGCCCGCCGAGGATATGTGTAGAGCTTCTCGGAATAATGATAAAAAGTAAACAATTGGGAACTTGTCCAAAAGAATTAAAATCATAAAATGTTCAATAACTATTAATACATTAGTGTATCCCATAAAACCATCAGCATAAAATATCCAAATGTATAGTTACAGTGTGTACATGATGACGGTATGACCTTCCAAAGAAGTGATTACTGTTATCAGAAATAGTATACCTAATTATGTATTTTTTATGGAACTAGAGACTAAATACTGCTACAATTTTAAGTACCACCTAATATCACACGAAACACCATCGTATGTCACATTATATAAAACCATTTTTCATTTTCACAAGTTTCATGTCTCCCTTCATGCCGTAAAAATGTTTATATTTTTCTTTAACTACATCGTACAAAATTCTCCACTAAATAATAATTTTCAATTTCCTCCAAATATCTCCTCCACCCACTTTTCCTAAAGTATTATATTTTTCCGATCAACTTTCCCTCCAATCTTAACACACGTAGGACTTTTTCTTCTGTTCATCTTTTTTTCATTTTATTTCCCCATTCTTCTCCACGCCCACATCTTAAAAGTTTCCGATCTAGCCTCTTCCCTCAACAAAAAAAAACTGCAAGATAAATTAAAATATGCTCCATATCAAAGTTTTCACTAAAATTTTCATTCCATGTTGCCAAGCAACTCTATCTCTCTCTCCCTTTTGTAAAATATTCACTTCCAATACAATCCTACTCTCAATTTCCTTAAATTTTTGTCCATCATACCTAAAATATACCAGTATTAAAAATAGGTGAAATTTTGTTTTTATTTATCCTAAAGCTAACAGTTTCAGGCTTAACTCTGTGGAATTCATTCACGGTGAGGGTAAAAGAAAGAGAAAAAACCTTTGTACTTCCACACACTTTTAATACAACACGACAATGGTTTCGATGCTGCGCATCATCATCAGATCCTGAAAGTTTTGTTCTCTCTCTTTTACCCTCACCATTTATTTATCCTCTTGATAAATAAAACAGTTTCTGGCGTAACATGGTGGAAAATCTTCATACTGACTTTTAATAATCAAACCACTTTACTAATCCTTTCTTTTCTCCCTCCTCTTCCCCTCCGCCCAGAGATATGTATATATACGGTGTTGGACTTGTCAATTTTTACCTGATGATGTCATGTTATAACGAAACCTGGGTAGTAAAAATTAAAAAGTTTATGTGGAAAAGTAAAGTGGTTTGATTATTAAAAGTCATTATCCTCTTGACACTGATGATTAACTCAGACTTCCTCCTTCTTGATAAATTCACTACGTATTCTCTTTTATAATCAATCTTTATCCTTCATATATCACACTGGCAATTTAGTGCAGTCAGAAATGATTACAATACATTTGATGAATTAAGCTGGATCATTCGGGAATTTGACTGTTTTGTTCCTTCCTCTTACCATTTTTTATCCGTATACTTGTGCTTAAAAAACTACGGATGATATTCGGCAACCCTTTCTTATTTCTTTGTCAAAAACAGTACTCTATTTTTCTATCCTATTCCATTACCTATGCAGTCGTGTGGAGTCGTGTAGATTTCAGATATGTCACTTAACCCCCTCATCTACTCCCATATTCTGTAATATTTTCATCGATATTATTCTATGCACTCTGTCGATAATCTTCTCGGAATAAACAAAAATGACACACCTACTACTCATATTCTATCGAAAACAAAGGTAAGACAAAAAGATGACATTGGAAAGTGATAAAGCTCCTATTTATGCAATTATCTTACTTTCGAAAAATTTTATTCCACGTCCTTATTCAAGGGAGTCATTCAATTTGAGCAAAAAGGGTTTAATGGCTGATCGACACAATGAAAATAATTTGGATTGGATGAGTTTTCTAAATTATAGTTATTACCATTTATTTTTAACAGCATTTGCCCAAACATAAATGAGATAGAAATAGATGCTTTTGCTACTGTGAGAATCTAGTACATTTTAGCCACGAACAGCACGCCATAGTAAAAAGAGTGTTTTCATGTCACCTAATTTAAGAAAACTTCGATTCAATATAATATTGATCTTTAACATGCCTTTGCATTAAATCCATTTTTTATACATATAATTGCGTCAGCATCCATTTCTGGTGCTTCGGATGCGGACGTACTATCCCGTTTAACGCACCAAACGATGTCAGGACAACTTTATATTAATTTTTACGAGTAGGACATTTAGAACCTAGAGTATGGTAGAGAATTGTCGATATTCTTTGCAATGCGAACGGGCTCTAGAAGTACTGAGTTTTTTTGTGTACACTTACCACTTTAAACAGCTACCCACGAATACAGGAGCAGCTCCTATTTCAGTATGGAACAAAGGTTGTGTCATTCCCTTCTGATTCGTCTGCTCAATGGTCCTCGCGGGACGTTGGTCATCCACTGCCTTCGTAGGACGAATGCATGGATGCATTGGATGGTGTGAGGAATCCTTCGAAAGAAGAAAAGATGAGCGAATATTAGAGAGGAGGGATGAATAATACGGGATGCCCTGCTGTTCCTCCACGTCCCGAAAAGTCAAGGACACTAGGGAAAGGGGGAAGAGGGTGTTTGCAAGGTTTGATACTTCCGCCACACAGGACTCTGAAATCGTAGAATATTCACGAAAACGCTCCGGTACGAGGGAATCCACTCTGGAGAGAGATGAGAGAAAATGGAGGTGTTTGCATACCAGGTATCCACGTTTGCATCTAATTCCCTCCACTTCCCTTTACATTCTCTCCTCGCCAGACTCCAATTCCCCTGAAATTCATTCGCAAATTTCGTCTGCAGACTAGTTGGTTCAAAAAATTAATTCGGCATACATACAGCTGGGATAGGGTTTTTAATCACGAAAGTCACCCATTTACAACGAATACATTTACTCTTAACTTATCAATGAAAATGTTTTTTCTGGTGAAATAAATACTTTGCACTAAATACGATGTTTAGTTCCTCATAGTCCCCGTTCTTATTAGTTCAATTTCACGTTTATTTTTTAATTTTTGAGGTAATATTGACTCTATCACAACCAGACTGCTGGGTATGTGTTATTTATAGAATGCCTTTAATGAAAATACGCTATATTAGCGTCCATTGTTTACTGCAGAGAAGAAACCGTTCGTATTAATAAAGTACAACGATTAATTTCGTTTATGCGTTCTTGTCCGAAGTCCTTATTCCCATTGAATTAGTCGAGTACTGAAAAGTGGTTAAATTCTTGTTCACAGATATTAAAACAATATGATTAAATAATGACTGCACAACGACACACCGCGGAAAGAATACCTTAGAAAACGAACGTAAAATAAGCAAGCGTAAATAATTTTTTCCAAAAATGATGCTAATTGCAGACTTTTATTAGAACAATTATCCAACTAATAAATTGCTATAAAATCAGAAAATACCCGTTATACTTCTTTGATAATTTGTTTTCCCTACCCATTCCCAAATTTGGAAATGGATTCAAAATACTCGTTTCCCTTCCAAGAATTTTACGTCGTTTTTGTACGGCGCATTGTACGTTTTGTACGACGTACGAATATTGTGTCATTTCGATAGTAATTATATTTCCGACATAAAAACTTCATTAAATTTATTGTCGGTATGTTTTCCTTAGAAATGTAAATTATAGGGTTGAGCGCCATTTGGTTACAATGACATCATTTCAAATGGACTTAACATCATCTAGAATGGTTCAGCACTCACCCGTTGCAAACTAGAACCATTTTACATATATAATATTTTTACTCGACCCTTTTCCCTCGAGTTGCAACCATCATTTTCAAGAGTGAAGACCTGACTTCTGGAAAGGACACAGCTCCAGCAAAGTGACAGAAGCCACAGAGCATTGCCTGAGCGCTAAAAGACCGAGCAACATTCATGTGGCGCTTGTTTTAATACTGCACCCGTAAACGCTGGGAAAAGCAATTTTTCTAATAATTAATTTGCACTAAAAGTCAGCAAAAATCTTTCTCAAATGAAAAAATAATCCTCCCTCGGAGAATGTGGGTTAAATTTCAGGCCCACAAAGAGACCCATAAGCACTTTAGTGGCACCGTCTGGTAGGAAAAAGCGGCCGTCGCCAGAATCCCCGAGGTGACGTTACGAAGGAACATTAATTTCTTCTGACCGCAGGCACCATGAGTCGTCCTCTCACCTCACCACTTGACGCACGCGCACGAGATCCAGGGAGAAGACACGGATTGACGCGTCATCACCCGACAACGTCCACGCCTCCGAGCGGGCGTTATGAAAATTCAAGGAAACCAAATTGCCTCCAATTAAGGAGATTGCCTCACTCAAAGGGCAGAGAAGGACGCCGCTAGTGCCGTCGGCGAGGCAAGGGTCGCCGCGGCTCTCTTTGCTCATCACTTCTCCTCCTTGTATTTTTGTTTTTTCACTTCACCCTCCCTGATAGTCGACTGTCCGGAGACCCTCTGATTGGATGACCGGGTCCGGCTTTAACTCTAAATTGGCCTTAATATCCATCCGACAGCCAGACCATATATTTTAACGCCTAATTCACCGTGAGGGGATGATGATCTATAAAGTTACCACGAAATGGCTTTATGAAAACCATAAGAAAATGGTCAATTTTTCCTTCTGACGTGTAATAAACGATGGCCAATTATTAGGCTGGTGACTGATGGTACTAGGTTCGAGTCTAGTTTTTCTGGCCACCACCAGACTGTTAATTAATTAAAAATAATTAACAATTCATTCAGACGCCAGAAACCGACTTCGGGCAGATAATTCACTCGCGCACACACCTACTCTTACTTATTGATATTACAGAAAAGTAATATTAACACTAGGCACGATGAAGTGGACAAAACAATTTATGACCTCATGTTGCTGTTGTCAAAAACGAAAATAATATGGAATTAAATCCATTAGTCAAAAGAAAGAAACAAACAATAAATAAAAGAGGAAGGCAAAATAAACACGAACTAACTAAAGGACACCATTTTGCTTGCCTTAGTTCGTTTTTCTTAGTGTTAGCATTACTTTTATATAATACCTGAGTGAGTGTGAGTCTGCGTATGAGTTGGCGAATTATTTCCCCGTAACCGGTGCCTGGCGACTGGATTATTTCCTCAAAAACCTATTCGGTCTCTTTCCACTTAATGCGTAAGGTGTTAAGGTAGCCCAGAGCCGGTTCCTGACGCTGGAAATATCTCCCAGTCAACCACTTTGAGCTAACCAGTGTGAATGAGTGTGTATTTGTAATTTTTCGAATACGGTCTAAGGTTTCCTTTTAAACCAATTTGGGAAACCCTATGTACGTAAATTTGATCGTTTTACAGTTTTGAAAGTATATCTGATTACTGACGAGGGATTAAATTTCCCCGTAAACCAATACACCAAACTTAATATTCCCCTCCATTTTCTTTTTAAAGCGGTGTAAAAAGCCCTTTCGGGCTTAAGGAAGAATTATTTCATATATTCATTCTAACTACTTCTGTTTCCTGAAATACCAATTAAATATAAGTCGACCAACGTACTAAATCAGTTCACAATTAAAATTTTCTTCTTATCACAGGGTATTTTTGAATGACACATACAGGGTGAGGCAACATAACTTCCTTTTTTCTTATACAAATTGAATTGAAAAAAGGAAGTTAGGTTGCCACACCCTGCACTTCACCAATTTTTAAAGTGTACCAAGGCTAATGAGATCACTAATCGAGAGGAATATAGAATACAACCAGGACGTTTTTGCCTGTTTCATAGATTTCGAAAAAGCGTTTGATAGAATGAATTGGGAAAAATTAATGCGTGTATTGCAAAAAATAAGAATGGGTTGGAGGGACAGGAGACCGATCCGCAACCTGTACATGTCTCAAACTGCTCAGGTGCGAATGAGGAACGGTGTCAGGAAGAGGGGTAAGGCAGGGTTGCCCATTGTCACCGGTACTGTTCAACGTATATGTGGAGGAAATGATTAAAGAGGCATGGTAAGAACTGGAGGTAAGAATGAATGTCGGAAGGGAATTCGAAAAAATCGGTTAGGTTTGCTGATGACCAAGCATTAGTTGCTCAGTCAGCCAAGGGGTTGCAAGCATTGCTGAGTGAATTGGAGTTTCAGTGCGATAAATATGGGATGAGAATCAACATTAATAAAACAAAGGTTATGCGATTTTCCAGAAAGAAAAAGGCTAAGCTAAACATTAAAATAGGAGAAGAAAAAATAGAGCAGGTAGAACAGTTTACATATCTCGGAAGTGTTATGGACCAATACGGTCAAAGTGGTAGGGACGTAAGGAGAAGAATTGCGCTAGGCAAGGAGGCTTTCTCAAGGAGGAGGGAGTTGATGACGGGGACGTTGACTAGGGAGGTTAAGACAAGACTTAGAAAAACTCTGATATGGAGCGTAGCTATGTACGGTGCGGAAACGTGGTCGCTGAAGCAGGAGGATAGGCGTAGATTGGAGGCTTTTGAAATGTGGCTGTGGAGAAGAATGGAGAAGGTGAAATGGACCGAAAGGAAAACAAATGAAGAAGTACTGGAGATGGTGGATGAGGAGGGGGGTTTGTTGAGAGCAATCCTATGGAGGCAGGAAAAATGGATGAAAGGCGTATTGAGCGGTAGTGGAAAGTTGAAGAAGGTAATAGAGGGGAGAATGTTGGGCAAGCGAGGAAAGGGCAGGAACAGGATAGGGATACTGGACGGGATGAAGGGAGGAAAGAAGTACTCAGAGATGAAGGGGGACCTGATGTAGATTAGGTTGCTGGATTGGGTTTTGTTTGGAGTTACAAAATATTTATTTGATAGTTGTGTCCTTCCAAAAAACCTACCTTAACCAGTAGATTACCTAATAATATATATATATATATATATATATATATATATATATATATACATATAAAAATACACACAAATATAAATATATATAGTTGGTGAATATCCCACCTTTCAACGCTATCCCGCCCTTCCTTCACTACTCCAGCGCATCCAATAATGTTGTCTATCTTCTGGATAAATAATCATCGCACCTAGTGCAATACCTCCTCCCCGTCTGCCGGTCTCCCTATGCCAAAATATGTTTCCATTCATTCTCGCGTCCCTTCTCCCATTTGATAACCCTAGAGAATTAAAAACTCTATAAATGACGTATGTATGGCTTTGGAAGGCCAATCAACATCCGGGACTCAACGTTGTTCATTAATAAGAATGGTTTGAACTTGTCACTGTGTGGATTCGATTTATATCGGAAAGGAAAATACTTTGTTCTTCCGCATGTAATTTGCTGTTCGCGGTCTGGGTTTCGACTCACAAAGTCCTGATGATGACTTCGTAAGCTGAAAATTGGGTTTTGGATGTTGCAATACGTGTGGGGGAACGAATTGTTTTCTTTTCCGTTCGTTCATTAAATCCACCTCCTCTTTTTCACTCCTTCACTATCTCCGCTACCCTAACATCTCTCTTCTCCCTTTCCCTTCCCCCAACCCTTTCTTTCACCCCTCCCCCGCTCCCATTCTCTTTCTCTCGCAAAAATCATCTCCCCTTACCAGCAGGCAGTACTATCGTTTCTTCTGAGTAAGATGGAACTAACTTCCGTCGAAATCGTTAAAAAATAATGTGTGACTGTTCTTTTTATGTGTACTTATATTGTTTGTTGCGGTCCAAGTTATATATATATATATATACATATATATATATATATATATCCCTCCCATGGACTACAACCTTGTCGTGGTGGAAGGGCTTGTGTGTTCCGATGACCCCTAGAGCTGTGCTGGCGGGAGTAATAATAATTACTCCTGGAAGGGTCACCCATGCCAGATAGGTCGAAGGTTAGGAGCCAGACGAAAGGTAGTCCACGCAGCGTCTGTTCCTCAGTGAGGCGGCTGCAATGGCGTCTGACCCCAGTGGGGCGGCCATTAAGTGATGGTGTCACGTTAAAAACACTATTGAGGAAGGCAACGGGAAACCACCTCAATTATCATTCCCAAGAAAATATGATGGACGCAAAACAGAAATTGAGTCCTGGCAACTGCGGGACTCGGCCCAAGGGGCCGTGTGTCGTGCCCGGCAGCGGGGGAGGCAA
The DNA here is from genome assembly GCA_037158775.1 of Hetaerina titia. Taxonomy (NCBI): domain Eukaryota; kingdom Metazoa; phylum Arthropoda; class Insecta; order Odonata; family Calopterygidae; genus Hetaerina; species Hetaerina titia. Next base: position 53,016,619 of record CM073768.1, on the reverse strand, counting down.
GGCTTCCGCGGTCGTCATCCCACGAAATCCTTGCGGGGGAGAAATAACAGCAGCAGGACAGAAGATGCAGAAGAAGACGAAAGTAGTTTGAATAGGAACCTGGAACGTCAGGACAATGTTGAGAAGAGGCAAATTAGAAAATATTAAGCGAGAGATGGAAAGAGGTAACATAGATGTTTTAGGCCTCTGCGAGGTGAGATGGAAGGATAGCGGGGATTACTGGAGTGACAATTATAGAGTAATATACAGCGGCGGGGACGAGAGCCAAAGAGGGGTTGCCGTAATTTTAAATAAAGGGGTAGGAAGAAGCGTAGTCAACATAGAGCAAGCGACAGATAGAATTTTACTCGTAGAGATTAAAGCAGAGCCGACGAACTTGGTCATTATTCAGGTATACATGCCACCGAGCAACCACAAGGAGGAAGAAGTCGATAGGATGTATGATGAGTTAGAGGATATCATCGCGAGTGTTCCTGCAGGGAAACATTTGATAGTGATGGGGGATTGGAATGCGACGGTAGGCGAAGGAAGAGATGGTGGTGAGGTGGGGGACTATGGGTTAGGCACGAGGAATGAACGCGGGGAAAAAGCAATTGAATTCTGCAGGAGACAGGGGTTAGTCATCACTAACACATGGTTTAGACACCACAAAAGGCGTAGGTATACATGGAAAATGCCAGGTGACTCAGAAAGGTATCAGTTAGATTATATTATGGTTAGGCACAGGTTTAGGAACAGTGTGATAAATTCACACAGTTTCCCAGGAGCGGATGCGGACTCTGACCACAATTTAGTTGTTATGAAATGTAATGTTCGTTTCAAGAAGATAAGGCAAGGGCGGCGGGCTAAAAAATGGAATTTAGAAGCAGTAAATGAATTAACGAGGAAGGAGTATCAGGAGGCTGTAGAGAAAATGATGGATGACGGTAAAGAACGGAGTACTATCGAAGTAAAATGGGAATGTATCAAGAAAGGGATATTAAAAGCCGCTAAAGACACTATAGGAACCGTTAACGGGAAAAGGATAAGGAAACCATGGGTAACGGATGAGATGATTGCAAAGATGGATGAGAGAAGAAGATGGAAGAATGTTAACACAGAGTTAGGCAAAATGAAGTACAAAGAGTTAAACAAAAAATTGAGAAGGGCCACAAATAAAGCAAAAGAAGAATGGTGGAAAACGCAATGCGAGGATATGGAAAGTTTACAGAAGAAGGGTGAAATTGGTGCTCTATACAGCAAGGTTAAGTTATTATCGGGAAGTAAGACGGCAAGATGTGTGCTAACAGTTAAAGATAAATGGGGTAAGATAATAGTTGAACCAGGAAAAATCCAAGAGAGATGGAAGGAATATATAGAAACACTGTATGGTAAAGAACTTAGGCCGACAAGGTTAGACATAGAAAAGGAACATGACGTAGAAGAAGATAGCTTAGGTCCAGGCATACTCGACGATGAAATAGAAAGGGCATTAAAGGAGATGAAAGCAAATAAGGCTGTGGGGCTGGACAATATTCCTGTAGAAATGTTGAAATGGTTAGGGAAAGGTGGGAAGAAGGCCATATATGGACTGATTCGTAGTATCTATGAGGAAGGAATCTGGCCGGAAGATTTTGTGAGATCGGTGTTAGTTCCTATTCCAAAAAAGGCAAAGGCTTCGTCATGTGAGGATTACAGAACAATAAGTTTGATATCCCACGCAGCTAAAGTTATTCTCAGGATCATCAACAAAAGGATAGAGAGTAAGGCAAATGATTACTTAGGGGATGATCAGTTTGGGTTCAGGAAAGGAAGAGGTACGAGTGATGCCATTGCAGTAATGAGATCACTAGTCGAGAGGAATATAGAATACAATCAGGACGTTTTTGCCTGTTTTCTAGATTTCGAAAAAGCGTTTGATAGAGTGAATTGGGAAAAATTAATGCGTGTATTGCAGAAAATAGGAATGGATTGGAGGGACAGGAGACTGATCCGCAACCTGTACATGTCTCAGACTGCTCAGGTGCGAGTGGGGAACGGAGAGTCCGGATGGGCAGTGTTAGGAAGAGGTGTAAGGCAGGGTTGCCCATTGTCACCGGTACTGTTCAACGTATATGTAGAGGAAATGATTAAAGAGGCATGGGGAGAACTGGAGGTAGGAATTAAAGTCGGAGGGGAATTCGTAAAATCGGTTAGGTTTGCTGATGACCAAGCATTAGTTGCTCAGTCAGCCAAGGGGTTGCAAGCATTGTTGAGTGAATTGGAGGTTCAGTGCGATAAATATGGGATGAGAATAAATATTAATAAAACAAAGGTTATGCGATTTTCCAGAAAGAAAAAGGCTAAGCTAAATATTAAAATAGGCGGGGAAAAAATAGAGCAGGTAGAACAGTTTACATATCTCGGAAGTGTTTTGGACCAACACGGTCAAAGTGGTAGGGACGTAAGGAGAAGAATTGCGCTAGGCAAGGAGGCTTTCTCAAGGAGGAGGGAGTTGATGACGGGGACGTTGAGTAGGGATGTTAAGACAAGACTCGTAAAAACTCTGATATGGAGCGTAGCTATGTACGGCGCGGAAACGTGGTCGCTGAAGCAGGAGGATAGACGTAGATTGGAGGCTTTTGAAATGTGGGTGTGGAGAAGAATGGAAGAGGTGAAATGGACCGAAAGGAAAACAAATGAGGAAGTACTAGAAATGGTGGGGGAGGAGAGGGGTTTGTTGAGAGAAATCCTATGGAGGCAGGAAAAATGGATGAAGGGCGTATTGAGCGGTAGTGGAATGTTGAAGAGGGTAATAGAGGGAAGAATGTTGGGCAAGCGAGGTAAGGGTAGGAACAGGATAGGGATGTTGGACGAGATGAAGGGTGGAAAGAAGTACACCGAGATGAAGAGGGACCTGATATAGATTAGTTTGCTAGGTGGGGAGTCACAAAATGTTTATTTGATAGTTGGGTCCATCCGAAAACCTACCTTAACCGGTAGATTACCTAAAAAAAAATATATATATATATCTCTGAAGCCTTCTTCTCTTCACCCAGGGAACAATATAACATTTGAACGGCACGACATAAAACAGGAATATGCATAGAAAGCATGTAAAAGGACACTCAAATTTAAAATACTATAGTTTGAGCTTTCCGCCTTCTCTTAGGCCTTCTTCAGGTCAGACTCTGACTCACGGTGAAAATCAACGAAAAAATTCGTGAAAAATGCTGATTTACGATTTTTCATCTCTTACTTCATTTTCCCCAAATTTTACGCAGTCTAATACATGGAATTGTAGCGGGGGAATTTGGCTATTACAAGTTTTCGTCAGATAGGTGTCGAAAATCTTGACGGAAAACCACGAAAAACAGCGTCTTGCTGAATCTCTGACTTTCGTCGAAGCCTATGACAAAGATGGTAACGGATTGATTGAGCCGTAGCTGGAGATGATGACATATTACCTCTTTCCAGTGATTTAAGATGTGACTTGCAACCCAGCCCTTTGACAGTGACACAGAATTGCATGCTGGTGTTAGCAAGTGGTTAAAATTTAAGGCGGCCGATTTTTTCAGAGATGGAACTGAAAAGTTTTTGTATCGTTAAAGGTCTCAATTTTTATAATGATTACGTAGAAAAATAGTTTAAGAATGTGTCTTTTAAATGTATATAATAAAATTTTATCTTGTCACTGGGTTCATATTATTTTAGAATGTTAGTTACTTTCTGGTTAATTTTCCTATGTAAACATACAAATTACGGTTAACGATTACTATTATGAACGTGTTGACACGACTAGCTATTCCAGTTAAATTTGACTTACTATCAAGCGGATTCATAACGATGAATTAATGCATTCTTATCCTCTTCTGAAGCTGTGAGCTTTAGCATAAAATGATAGCAATATAGTTTATTTACGATTATAAATACAAAATTTGGTCCTTGAAACGGTGTTACTTGACAAGTTCATTCATAGAGTATTGGAAAGAGTTTTTTTTTGTGAATCCAAGGATAGCTATGTAGCGCCGGTTTTTTCATGTCATTTGTTATGCGTGGTGGATTTTCATCAATGTTACTTGCTTACGGTTTTATGATCACATATATGTTTATTGCATGAAAGTTTTCAAACATATCGTATCACATTAAAAAACTAAGATCTGCAATTGATATAATGGCGAAATATTACGGATTTGGGAAGATCCAATCCATTTCAACCAATTGATTTCATATTCCGGTGCATCCTCATGATTAGGTTCAAGTATTTTATTGTACATTTATAATTAATATTTCGCAATAAGTTTGACATACTTTTAACAAAAATGAACGTAATTCATATATCACCTTCCTTTATCTTGTATTTTGTCCTTCTATTTTAGAATATATTTTGATAACCAAATTTTTCTGCTGATAATATTTAGCTAAAGATATGATATAAATATTTGGTATTCAACTGTTAGTAAATAGCCATAATACGGTTTCTCAGATCTAAGCGTCAGCTTTGGTGATAACTATGTAACTGGTACAATTAACAATGAGTCATAATACTAGCCCTAACTTTATTACAAATGCATAAAAATACTTCATTAATTAAAAGCAAGTTTGAGCAGCTTACAATATTTTAAAACATTAACTCAAATATTAAAATATAATCTACATAACAAATGCTATTATTTCTTACATTAACATGAAATAAGCAAAATACTAAGATTAACAAATGAATGCTCCAAAAGGATAAAACTTAATACCAGGGCACAGTGAACCGCGATAATAAACTTCGAGTTTTAAATATTAAGATCTCAAATCTTTTTTGTCACAATGAAAGTAATTACGATTTCATGTGCACATAATTATCTGCATCCGTTAGAAATATTATGCATAATACAGTTTGAAACTATGACTTAATGGAAACTCGTATTCGTTACCTTAAAGTTCATTGAGGGACAAAAAGGTGTATAAGACGCCGTGAAGTATCACAACAGGGAAAAAAAAATCTTTCGTCTCATAAATATAGTTCCATTTAGGAAGCATTATTCTTTCAAGATAACATTCCTCTATGTAATTACATTTAATTTCCGGCCAGGAATTCATTCCCGCCGTTCTGGGGATTATTTTCGCTTTCCCGAATACCGAGAAAAGTAAATCGGGAAATCGGGAAAATTGACTACTTGAACCGATCAACACTCACAATTTTGCTAAATGATAAACGTATTACTCATAAAGAATCTCTTAAAAATATTTCTTATTTATCGCTATCTACAGTTACAACGTTACACGCCACCAGGCATGTGTGCGGACACCGGAATCAGATATCATATGACCAGCTAATTTTAGCCCTTGGAAATCGAGCACATTTCATCATAGTGAACAGAAAACAGTTTATGTTTACACAGATAAATATTTATTTTCATAATCCAGGATTTTACTAGTAAGTCATCTTCAGGTGAACTACCTTAGATTTCCTTAGTTAGTTCACCTTGAGATGACTTTGTATTCAAATCCTGGGTTGTGAAAATAAATATTAGTAGCGTACGAAGAATTGTGAATACATTCTCCAGTAAAAAATTCTTTTTGCAGCAGGTAAAGAAAAAATACACCATCTTTTGCAGCAAGTAAAAAAATACAAAACAAAACATTACCCACCATCCCCTTCGATACGATTTCCAGTTCTCGATTCCCGAAGGTTACAAAATGTCGGGCACTTCAAAACCCTACTTATACATGTGTATAGGTTTATATTGAAGTCCTCTTCCTTATTTTACGTTGAATTATTACAACTTCTAATTGGAACAAGTGTATGAATAGCATATAGTAAGAACTTGATATCAACTTTCTGTATGAATCATCTATAATGGGCATATATTTAACGAAGCCCCAATTTTTTACCTTGCTCAACGCCCAAGAATGTGTCCCAAGGAGTACTCTTCGTCTCCGCATCTACCTTGCACTTATCTCCCTCCCATTCGCTACTCAAACCATACCTCCCCCTTTAACTAATTTTCCACCTCCCCCTCAGCCTTGCACGAATTGTCCACTACACCTCCGTCATCCTATTTCCCCGCTTCCGACCCTTCCAGAACTTGTGAGAGACAGTGCCAATGACAAAAGGCAGGGGTGGGTGAGGTTGACGTGAGGAGGAGGGGTTAATCTGCGGCCTCACCTCGGGAGAGACTGCGACTTAGGACGGACATCCCCCTTCGCGGCCCATCCGACCTCCATCTGGACTGTCAAAAAACCGTCGAAAGCTGGCCCGCCG
>CM073768.1:52987978-53010305 GCA_037158775.1 Hetaerina titia | reverse complement strand
GCTTTCTCCCCGCGTTCATTCCTCGTGCCTAACCCATAGTCCCCCACCTCATCACCCTCTCTTCTTTCGCCTACTGTCGCATTCCAATCCCTTATCACTATCAAATGTTTCCCTGCAGGAACACATGCAATTATATCCTCTAACTCATCGTACAGCCTATCGACTTCTTCCTCCTTGTGGTTCCTCGGTGGCATGTATACCTGAACAATGACCAAGTTCGTCGGCTCTGTTTTAATCTCTACAAGTAAAATTCTATCTGTTGCTTGCTCTATGTTGACTACGCTTCTTCCTACCCCTTTATTTAATATTACGGCAACCCGTCGTTGGCTCTCGTCCCCGCCGCTGTATACCACTCTATAATTGTCTCTCCAGTAATCCCCGCTGTCCTTCCATCTCACCTCGCAGAGACCTAAAACATCTATGTTACCTCTTTACATCTCTCGCTTAATATTTTCTAATTTTCCTGTCCTCAACATTGTCCTGACGTTCCATATTCCTATTTTAACTACTTTCGTCTTCTTCTGAGACATATACAGGTTGCGAATCAGTCTCCTGTCCCTCCAATCCATTCCTATTTTCTGCAATACACGCATTAATTTTTCCCAATTCACTATATATATATATATATATATATGCGGGTCGCGGTGTCTAGCGGGTAGAGCGTTGGACTACTGACCGGAGGGTCCCGGGTTCGATTCCCGGGCAAGGCACTTTGGGCACCTGCAGCTCCACCCAAGCTAGTTGATTTTTCGGGTACCAGATCTTCCTGGGAAACCGGCACAGGGAAAGGAACTGGCCCCTACCCTGATGTGTGAATATTCAAACGCCGTTGGGCTTGGTACACGGGTGAGCTCTACCATCACCTACTAAACCGACCTTCGGGTTGATTACTGTGTTTATGGCTTTATATATATATATAAATAAAATTCACTAAATAGTCATAGCAAACACAAAAACTAAAACATATAAAAGAGGGACTCACTAGTTCTCGAATTTTCGGTGGTGCAACCACCTTTCTCAAGAGGAATTAGGAACAGAACTCATATCTTTTCTTCCGAAGAAGACGGAGCTCGAGTCCGTCGAAATTATCAAGATATTATTGTGAGTGTTCTTTTTATGTGTTCTCGTGCTGTGTATTACTGTCTAAGTTTTATATATATATATATATATATATATATATATATATATATATATACATATATATATATTTATATATATATATATATTTTTATATATATATATTTATACGGGGGTGATTAATGTCCTTTACTAGAAAATTTCAAAATTCTGTAGCGGAGAATCCATCGCGGGATAAAACAACACCCGCTGGAAAAGACATTGGATTTTGTTCTACGGTATCTGTCATTGGAAGAGACAATGTGGAACAAAGCTCGACTCTACACCCAATTTCTGGTTGGATCAGCTTATTTATCCTAAAAACCTTTTGAATCTTATGGCCTCGTCCTTTGAGCACGCAAAATGTTAGTGCAATTTTTTTGTCTGCCAGTCTGTTTGTTTGCTGTTCTCCTGCTGAATTCTAGTTCATTTCATTTGTCCCCTTTGCCACTGAGGATCCCACAGATCAAACCGCGTCACGGACCCCCTTCATCCCAAAACCTCCTTTACTTCCTTCCCTTCCTGCGTCGTCATTTCAGGTGCTTACCTCTTCCAATGCCGTTCAACTACCTCAGCTGCCTCACCCTCATCTCCCTCCAATGTCTGCACACTTAGCTTGCTCGAAGTCTCAATCCTTACCCTAGCGTTGCTACGATGGCGTCGGATTCGAATTTCTAGCCTGATCCCTTCCTTGCCTCTCTCCTAGTACCGATAACCCCATTCTCAGCCAAACTGAACAACAATGCTACTCTGGGGGCTCATAAGCACTACCTGAAACGACCCCTATGAGAGGCGGGTGTGGCAGATTAACTAACACTATACATTCGTAGCATGCAAGGGCGTGCATCTAATGATATGTACGCAAATTGATGATAATAATTAGTGAAAAGATCTTTCACGCATAACGATCTGGGAGCTCGGAGAAGTAAAATGGTCATTCACTTGAATAAGCTTCTTGTAAAACCTACATTTTCTCAAAAAAATTCTAAAATATCCAATAAATAAATTAAATTTTTAGTTAATACTTGGATATCATAGGAAATATTATAAGCATCGTGTTAATTATTTTAAAATACCTATTATTTCATAGAAATAAAATCGGAAATAATTGTTCGTATTATTTCGTTATACTAATGACTAAAATTGATTAGTCGAATTATTATTTAGTCGGATGGGTCCCCTTGCCTCATTCCTACGTGCCATTAATGATAGAAAATTGGGAAGAGTTTTTTTTTTCTTTTCATACTCAAGTAATAACCTTTGATTGATATGAGGACCATATTTTTAAAAATAATGATCAGAGTAAGGAATGCTAATGTGTCCTAACTTTTCAATGAACACGTATTAGTTCATAAATATGGAATCTTGCATGATTAACCCCTGCAGAGCATTTTTAATCATCATCATCATCAAATTAACCCTAAAAAAATCAAAAGCCTACAGAAAAGCTCGAAACTCGTAGAAGATTTCCAAGTAGAAATATTAATCCTTAAAGAAGACTGCCTTTAATGTTACAGAATTTTTTTTGGCACTTCATAAAAATTAGTCAACATTTTATTTAATAGCAACATTAAGTAAATACAAACGAATTACTTAGGACATTAGGATATCAATAATGGCTGCAGATATATAATATTTAATATTTTTTATTATACTGCTTGTCTAATTATTCCTTCATTCCAAACTTAATTAAATCATTAGCTAAGCTTATTATTATAAGGTAATCTCCGGTTAAGGTGGGTTTTTGGATGGATACAACTATCAAATAAATATCTAAGCTTATTATTTAAATTATTATCAGATTCCCAAATACAAAATGTAAAGATTGGCTTATAGTTTTTCTACGCCAAAGATAGAAAATACTTTCACAGAAGTCAACAGGAGGGCTAAAAAAATGTCAAATAGGGTTGGAAAAGAACTATAGTATCGACGTGAAATAAAGAAAAACATCATGACAGCAGTCGAGACCCACACACACAAGTGGACACCCTGATACACACGCACCCTCGTCGATACGAGAGAAAAATTTTGGATGAAAAAGTGCCGGTGTGTGTGACCTGTCTTCGGCAACTGAGAGCGAGAAGGGGAAGGAGGGAAGGTCCAAGATAACGGTGTGACGATAGGGGTTACTCCCCTGGGAGGAAGGGCTGCGGGAAGGGAATTGGAAACCCTATTCCCCGATCCTCCTTCCCCCAACAATTTCTCCACCCTCAATTCTCACGCGACTTGTTCACCACCTCTTCCCCCTGGGGATCTCACACTCCCCCAACCCCTCCCTTACCCTCCATCGCCCTCCCATATCCCTCTCCAACCTACCACTACCTCTCACACACCTCTAACCCCACCCCGACCTCCCTACTCAATCACCGCAATCTCATCCTCCTCCCTTGCCAATATCCTTCTGAGTGGGAACTCCATTGTCTGCGAAGTCATGAGATGAGAATTTTCTGCCACCTCCCTCCCTGAAGACACTGACACCCCATTCGGCACCGCCCACCGCCGAGGAAAGCATACTCCGGCCTCCTGCTCTACTCCTCACCTCTCTCATCTCACCCCTTCACAGCGTCCAATCAGATACAGAACGGAGCCCAAACCCTTCCAAAATTTCTTCCACTCCAAAATTACTCCCACATCAAAATTTTCATCCTTCCGTAACGCACGCGGGCAGAGAGATAGATTGACGGATGCAGTGCAGTTCCACAATCCGCTCCGTCTCTACTCCGCGTCGCCTCGATCCGAGAAACTCCCACGACCTTCATCTCCAGTACCACCTTACCCAGACCTGTATTCACACAATTTGTGCTTCCTCTACTCTTCCGTCTCCATCCTCCCTCGCTCAGATGCTCGTCTTTCTCTACCACATTCGTGCCAAAACACCTCCTCTCCTTCTTTCTCTCCTACGATTGCTAACACTCCGCCACTATTGATCCTCCTCCTTCCTAAACACTTACAGATACATATGCACAACTAGGAATGCATCCCCATTGCATCGCTGGAGTTTTTAATTGGCCTCCCCAATCGCCACTGGCAAACAAACAATAGAATTCCCGTGCGCTTCTATACATTGCACTAAAAACTGTGATATGTAACTCAGTGGAATCATAACTGAAAGTGAGGGAAATTAGAGAATTATGTTCCAGGATTCTTTGACTTAGTGATTATTTATTCTATCACGCGTTTTGTGGAATAGCTCACTCTTCACTCAATGCAATTTATGAAAATTATTTCCCATTTTACGTTTATTTCCATTGATTCTTGAACCCCAACCCCAAAGTTAGGTGACCATCAGAGTTCATGTATAGGCATATAATATTATAGCAACAATGTAAAAGTAATCATTTTTATTTACCACAGCCCGCAAATTTCCGTTCGAACAGAGCTCCTACATTACAGTCCGTTCGGTTATACATGCGTCAGATTCACGGAGACACAGCCGAGGAACGCAAGGGCGGGGAGCAGTTGTTACACGAAAATGAAAGTAACCAAACAGTGATGTACGTGAGAGAAGACCTGGAGAAGAGGTCTTGACGCTTTTGGAAGTGACTATCAATTTATAGCATGAAATATTCTCCTAAATAGTGAATGCAACACCCGGATTACAATGCACTCGAAAGTTGACTGGTACGAACTGGTCGGTTTTCGAGTGTCCCTTAAGATAGATACATGTACCGCAAAACATATGAAATATTCTAGTGAGTGATGTTTCGGAAAGCTGCTTCATATTATTTTGATGTTCCTAAATTTCCTATGGCCACCGCCGGACATATTTTCATGGGCGTGAATTTCCATCTTCTAAAATGAGTGACTTTACACAATTCTTTCACGTACTCTTTATGCATCGCAAACCTGAGAAAGTAGTATTATGTAGAGCATGGCATTAACGAGAACCCAGTTGAACTACTCCTACTTAGCGTTCAACACGTGCTGCGAAATTTTAAAGGATCGATGAAAAGACCACCGTCTGGGGAAATCTAACGCCAATGATCATCGGACAAGTATCCCCGCTTACTGAATATTATTTGAATAGCTTAGCTTGTTTGAATATTGAATATATTACAAAACGCAGATTTTAATTGGGAATATGGAAGTCCTGTGTTCGGACAATAACGATGTCAATTATTTTCGTGTTAAATCTTATTTAGTGTTTAGATTTAGTTATATATCCCGCTTAGTTTCTTCTTACGCATTATATATTTCTCTTCTTTATTGGTCCCCCAGTTGTGTGTGTGTCTGCGTTTTTCTGGGATGTTGTTTTGTATTTACTCTTGCCTTCCTTTCGATCCGTTCTTGTGGGGAAGAGTAGTAAGGCGCAATCCCCCAGTAAAATTGATACTGCCTGTCGAAGCACTCAAAAGATTTTCAGGGGACAGATTAAGTACTCAACCGGTTGAGAACTTTTCCGGGTCTCAAAGTGATTCAGGTTTGAATCCAGCATTGAAAATTTTTCGTGTGAAATATTTCACCATATAAATACAGAAACTGCATTGGTTTATGCGTTTGTGCATTGATTTACATACGTACACAGTAAAAATAATCCAATAAATTATATATTTGTAGAATTTCTACAACAAACGAAGGTATCACACCTAAATGTTACAGTATTTTCGCGTCCTTTTTATGTTGTTAAATTACAGCCATATTTTGTGCGAATCAATACTGATTTCGTTTACGAATGAGGGCATTCTATTTTTTATGGAATTATTCAGTTATCTTTTGGTAATCAGGGTTAAATTGTTTTTCCTATCTGTCCAGAAATTAAGAAACAGATAAACTCTGCGAGAATTGAGTACTTTTGGAACTGTAAAATTGAAATAAAAATTATTTTACCACTTATTTTTCTTGCCAGCTACATAGTATAAGTTACTCTGACATTACATAATACCTAAGTTAGTGTGGTCAATAAATGAATAATTACTTTTTAGCTCAAAAATAGCACGGAGATATTATTCAGGACATTTTGTCTCTTTCGAACCTGATAGAATTTTAAATATATTTTCTATTTTTCATTATATAAATAACCCATTAAAGAACTTAAGATTTTCATAATATTAATTTTCGCAGATGATATGCGGTCGGTTCTAATACATATGTTATTAATTTTCAAAGACCAGTGGTCAGTAGCAGCAGAAGTCGTTGAACTTAAAAGGTAGTTTGGTGGCTAAGGTTGGATCGCGCTTTGAAATGGGAAAGAGAAAAAAAGATAAACCGATCCTCCGAAAAAGAAAATTCTAAAAATATATAGTTATCTGGAGGATGAGTCAAACAATTTATTAGATTTAATCTACAAATATCAGCTTATGGTCGTAAAAATAGTATATTTGCATACGCACAGTAACAAGAATTAGGAATATTTATACTTAAAAAGTTTTTAAAACCAAAATTTTAGAATTTGACACAATATCCAATATTTCATATTAGCAATAATCTAACGGCTTAGAGTAAATTGTTGCAGGACGCTGTAACTGCACGAAACTGAATGTAATCCCAAAATAATATCACACAAAATATCCTTAAAAATCTTAATACATATTACTACAGTTCCCTATTTAGCTCTCAACACTTCCTACCCCACTTTAGTCCATCCATAAATTCCATTGTTTCCCTCCCTCCACCTCTCTTTCCCAGCATTGAATTCATTATTACTGCCTTCAGCATCCCGCTTTCTCTCTGTATTTCTTGCATCCACTACTTCTGACCTCTTCCAACTTTTCCCAACAATCTTCTCTCATCCCCTACCATGTCAATAATTTCATCAATTGTTTTCCTTTCCGTCTACTTTATTTTTTCCATTCTTCTCCACATACTAAAAGGCCTCCTATCGATGAGAAACATAATGCTTCATCGACTAAGTTTTTGAACAATATAAAACTTTACTTCATATTTTTTCACTGGTCATTTCTCTGCACATTTATTTAAAGAGTGTTTTAAGAGTTTTACTTATTTCAAATATTAGACGTTTTTTACACCTGCTTCATCTCGTATTACTTGCAAGATCCAAAATTGAGAAATGTCAACGAAATAGAAAAAAGGGTTATTTCATCTAAAAATATTAACTATCAACGACTGACAAGACATTAAACCATCCAAAATCCATGAATCGCATTATTAATTTTAAAATATAAATTATCCATCAACTCACAAGCAATTTCCAATACACATTTGAAAAAAAAAGGTACTTGTTTGCATTTCTATTCAATCAATTTTATTTGAAATTGAGATAAAATTCAGCAGTCTGCTTCCTGTTTACTCTTTTAATGCAATTCCGATAATTTCAATGAGAACGAAATAGTAATTGTTTCATATCCTTCCCGAAATAAGACAGAGCGCATGAATTTATTTGTAAGAATATTTTAGACTTCTTTTATTGGCCTTCCAATACAGTTCAAAGCATTTAATTTGTCCTCCACTTGAATTTAATAGCCTTCGTTTCCTCGTGTCGTTGTGATCTCCACCTCTCATTTTTTAAGCTTTCAACGCCATGAGCAGCCATGAGTTTGTGCGCTCCATTTAATCCCCAGTTAGCCGCTACTCTTCCTGATTTTCGGCAATTACTGAGCATAAAAATAGTAATTTTAAGAGCTTAAACGAATTTAATCCTTAAGCATGTGTTTGAGCATCAATCAAACATAAAAATAGTTCAAATCACTGATAAAGGCTGCATTTAATAACCCTCTTTTTTATCAAGCAAAGGATAAAAAAAATAAGCAATGAACTCAAGGGATAAATGAAGCCTTTATCCCTAAATCCTGAAGCATGCGTGTTTCCAAATGCATGTACTCGTAGTTAATTAAAATACAAGGTCCCATTTTTATATTGTGTCATGAGTGAGATCCATTGCCTGGAAGCAAGTTGATGGTCTCGGAAAAAAAACCCTCCCATGAAATTAAACACTTTCCGCCAAATGGCTTTACTCCAGTGCGGCCTTCTTTAAAGGCACCACAAAAAAGCGTTCACCCGTACTGCATATTTATGGCATTAGCTAGTCGGCCAGTAGATTAACTCTACTCCTAGTATTGTATTTTCATTAAATCTATGAATTCAGGTGCTTACATTGTGCTGATATTTAGTATTCGTTTCATTTGTCAGTAAATAAAATGCATATCATTAATCTGCCCTTTTTTCAAACATTTTTAGAATTAACAATGCGTAATATTTATTAATTTGTACGTATGAACAATTGTAAAGATAATGTAATTACAAAGTCATTCTGGTAAGCATATTGATCAATAACTACATTGCTCATTGTGGATTTTATTGATCAATTACCACTTCTAAGTTCGATTTTTTATGAATTTTAAGAAATGCGGTTTTTTGTTTTATGTTATAAATATTTATTTTATATAGCTCCCAAGAAGATTTTGCCTAACATATTAATGTTGGAAAAACGGAATATCTAGGCTGCTGTTGAAACCAAGTACGCAACTTAAAACGAATCGATTTTTTCTAGCTACAATGCATTCACTTAATTTTTCTTTAGTCACTCACTGTCTACTCACAAACTTTGCTAGACTGACACAATGTTATTGTTAGATGTGGCTAGCGCCTTAACCGTTATTATTAAAATAGCAAAAAAAGCGGACAATATTAGCTGGCTTAACGATTTGAAATGAAAAAGTAATCTTTCATGCAAAAGTGATCATAATGGTTAAGGATGAAGGGCATTCAGGTCGTTCATCAACTCACGCCCGTCTAGTGGTGGTACCAATTAATCAGAATGAAAATCACGCCGGATTTGAAAAGAGGAAAAGAGAAACATTTTCGGAATACTCGTTCAATTACTAATGCGGTCCGGTGACTTTGATAATTGAAAAGTCATGGCGTAAAAATATTTTATTTTAAATTTGGAGCGCGCAAAATAAAACTCAAAAGTGACCGCGGACCGTAACGAGGTAGGATCGCGGGACCCGCTTACATGGAAAGAAATAACCCCTCCCCTAGCCCACGCCTCCGGATTCGTCTCCTTCCATCCCTGAGCCCAATCGTTCAAGCGACCGACGGTAACTAGGTAATTATACCGAGGGAGGGGAGGCGGATCGAGGGAACGCGAGCAAACGTCCTCCGGCTGTCCAGATTATCAGATATCACAACTCCAGTCGAGTCGCTCGATGCTTCTGCTCTCTCTTTACCTCTCGCTCTCTATAATCCGCTCGCTCTCGTTGCAATCCTTCTTCCCATCTTTTTTTTATATTATCTCTTCGCTTTGTTTTCAAATCCATTCCACAAGCTCTCTCAAACCCCCTCCCATATCCACTCCAATCGCCCCGCCATCTACCGCCGCCGCCGCTAACATCCCCAAGTGAATTGATTTGTAGGCGAGTGTTACAGGCTTTGGGAGAGGATAACGGGAGTGTGGGAGGGAAGGGGAGAGGAGGGAAGAATGCGGGAAGGGATAAAAGGGGAGCCGAAGAAGAGAGCGGTGGGCAAGGAAAGGGAAGGCTGATAGGGTGCACTGTAGGGGGACGGGGAGGGGAAAAGGGAGAAGGGGTTGGAGTACCGAGAAGGGTGGACAAGGCTGGTCTACCGAGAGGGCGAGTCCTTGTGTGCATTCACTGTGTGCGCGCGCTTGTGTTTGTGAGTGATATTAGTTTTCCATTCCACGTGAGGATTGATGCATTCAATTATCGTCCTCCTCGATGTGCACTGCGTTAAGTGGTGCCGCTACCCTGAGGATCTCACTCCTCCCCTGACCGAGCACATATGCCCTCCGTCGCCAGGAACCACCATATCGATTCGAATTAATGGAGTTTCGCTTTGTTTTTTTTTGTTCCCTTCTTATTTTTTTCGGATCTCCCGAAGATCCTTTCCGTTTCGTATTCCTTCCCTTTTTTTACCCGTATTTATTTCGGTCGTTCGCTCGGATTCAATTCCCTGTTTTTGATTTGCTATTAGTTTTATTTCCCTCTCCTGCACCGGTCACATCGTGTGTCTGTAGTGTGATTGCGCGCGCGTGTTCTCCCGAAGAGGGGAATTCCCTCCGCCTCTTACGTCATTCTTCCACCCCCCCCCCTCACGTGGTGGCATCCGATCTTTATCCCGAGGTCCGGGATCGGAAATAAATTTCGGAATAACAATCGCCAGGATTAAGTTTAGGCCCTTGGTGCTAACGACGATGTTGAAACGCCCGCTGACGTGAGATTGAAACATTATGGAAATCGTCGTTTCCATATAGAGGGAATCTCTGCAATGAATCGCTTGCTTCGATCGCCGAGACATTTTAATATTTAAACGGAAAAAGGGACGTGTCTATGACGTAACCGAGATTTCGAAAAATGGCAAAACATGAACGAATGTTTCCAGATGGAAATCAAATAAAGATAAACTCAAATGATTAAGCTCAGAAAATTACGTATGGACAGTACACATACTCGAAGTAATAATTAACTCTGAACCATTACAGGCAAGCATAATAAACTGGACGGTCACTCATTGATTCTCATTCCAAAACATTTTCTGAATTTCCCGATGGACATTCCGACATATTTCCCGATTGTTTTAACCAAGTGTTTTCAGAACTTGATGGGGCGTGCCTTGTTGCTTTTCGTTCAATCATTACCGCCAAACTCAGTTCGAAACTACAGCTTTTGTTTAAGCTAGAGACAGTTCCTTGCTCCATGGCCCACGTCTACCACGATCGGATCTCACAACTAAAAGACACGTAATTCTTGACGGGTTTTTCAGATTCCCATATGATATTCCCTTTCCGCATAGCAAATCCCCCGATAAAAATAATTACCCCTTTATCCATTTTTTTTCACAAGTCAAATATTTCTAATGGAGTAATTCCCGACTTTTTCCCGATTTCGAGATTCTTCCGACTGCCTGACCATCCAGATAAATCAATTGTGACAAGAATTTAAACGTTCATTGTTATAGCGTCAGTATTATGTTCTAAGGGTTGAGGTTTGAGCGCTAATTCAATCTCAATAGCGTAATGGAGGTCATTGATCCTTAAGCTGAAAAAAGTATATTTATTTTAATTTATTAATTCCATAATTATGAACTATTTGACCATATATCTCTTACATACATTACTATAGCTCATATTTTATTCCTACTGATGCATAGGAAAGATCTTCTTTGCCATATATTCCCGTGAATGGTTTGTTAAAAAAGGAATTGAATTGTCTAAATGCTTTTGAATTAATCGAATGCCTCGGCATCAACTTTTATGAGCAATAGGAAAGGATTCCTGATTCATGGTTTGCTCGCTTGGATCACATTTTTCACCAACTCAAACTTTTGATATGCCATCTCGAATAAATATGCTTTTAGAAATATATCGATTTACGGAAGTCATTTTTCCATTCTGATTGATTTATCGCGGATAAAGCTGTCCTTTCACGTCCAGGCGCGCTTTACGATTCACCCATAAATTTTCTCAGTTCAAATGTTTTTACGGTCACGAAAATATATATTTGTGATTATATACGTGCCAGCATACTATATACGGGTGCCTGCCTGCGTATGAATAGAGGTTTTTCGGATCAACAGACTTGCTTCATTACTCTATGAGGCTGAATGTTATTTTCTCATAGGTCGCATTCAAAAATAATTTCTTTACCGCAAAACCTACCCATTATATATACACATACTATATATATATATATATATATATATATATATATATATATATATATATATACATAAAGTCACTTTCTTGGAAAACCCACGAACGTGCACAATAATGTAAATTCACTAAATAGTCACAATAAACACAGAAACTAAAACATATAAAAGAGGGACTCACTGGTTCTCGAATTTTCGGTGGTGCAACCACCTTTCTCAAGAGGAATTAAGAACAGAACTGGTCCTAATTCCTCTTGTGAAAGGTGGTTGCACCACCGAAAATTCGAGAACCAGTGAGTCCCTCTTTTATATGTTTTAGTTTCTCTGTTTGTCGTGACTATTTAGTGAATTTACATTATATATATATATGTATATATATATATATATATATATATATATATATATATATATATATGTAACATTTGGATGGCATAACAGAATACAAAAATAATATAGAACGTAAAAAGACACATTTCAGAA
This sequence comes from Hetaerina titia, assembly GCA_037158775.1. Classification (NCBI taxonomy): domain Eukaryota; kingdom Metazoa; phylum Arthropoda; class Insecta; order Odonata; family Calopterygidae; genus Hetaerina; species Hetaerina titia. The sequence goes on along the minus strand of CM073768.1, from coordinate 52,998,143 downwards.
AGTTCAAGCTTCCGGGCTTCTGAGACCTTCTTCAGGTCTGTAACTCGTGAAAACTTCTACATCATCAATGTATATATATATATATATATATATATATATATATATACATCCTCGCTCTCCTTGGAGAAAGGTTGTCTTGCCACCGATCATTCGGTTTACGTGTGAGTTTCATTTGTGCACGTTTCTCTGTGTTTTTCTTCGTTTACACTATCTTGGTGTGCAATATTAATCACACCAGCGACATTTTCTTTCAAATTTTATATGAATATGTATAGATATATTTATTTATATTTGTTAGCATTGTATTGGTATCTCATATCATAATCATTAAACACAGTGATTGTTTTTAATTCATAGCGGTTGTTGTAAAACGTAGGCTGCACATAGGCCTAGATACACGTAGGTCTGTACAGTCTACTGTGATAGGACAGTTAAAAGAAGAGACAGAGAATTGGAAGAAAGGGTAAAACGTTTGAGTTGTACGCGGGGAATGAGGCGTTAGGGACTTCAAAGGGTAAACAATGGCTGGTTGCTACAAAGGAAAGGGATATCATGCACGTAAACTGAAATGGCTCACTCAAAAGGAGCAAAAAAATAAGCACTACTTCCTAAATAAGGGCATAAGTGATTGGAACAGATTAACTGGAAATATTTTTAAAGGTTTCCCTATAAACGTCAGGAACTTCAAGAAGGGTTTGGCCATACATCTGAATTGAATTATTTTTTCTTTTTATATTTTGATCTGGCAATCACCTGGCTCTCTTGCTTGAAGTTATTGGTTGGTTTTATTACATATTTTATAACTGTAAATGTTAATTTTCTTGGAACAATAGTTTTTAATTATTGATTTTTTAAGTCTACCTTACCACCTGGCTTATTACAACATTGCAATGTGATAAATAAATATATTTGGATAATGTAAAATATCTACGATCTCCTTTTTACAGCCGTCACCATTCGATAATAATGATTTAACAATGAGGTAAACTTAGGACAGTCCATTTTTTGCTTGTGTCTCAGCCATCTTAGTTTGAAAACATATTTAAAAAATAATTTTTGTTTAACAAGTCAAAACGTTGCGCATGATTAAACTATCTCTGCTTGAGGTTTTCTCTGGACAGCAGATCAAACCTAAGATACGTTTCCATTAATATGCAGTATTAAACCTTCCAAAAGGGCAGATCGCACGTTGATTGGATGTGTAGTTTAATGAGAATTAATTGCATTCATGCGTTATGTATGCACAATCCTTGGCGATATCATCGACTATCATTTCAAACCAACATTGCACTGTAATTATAAAAGCAATGAGTTGTTTATGAGACAGTGAAATTTACAACAAAAACCTATCATCGGTTGACTACCTTTCGCACGTAACGTAATTTTGATTCATGAGATTGGATGAAGCACTCAATTTTAAAGACTCACTCTTGTACTTCACCCAATTATTTTGTTTATGCATATCACTCTTCTGCTATTACTTTTTACGATATCTGATTCTCACATCCCTTGATATCTACCAACCACTATCAACACTGACTCGTTGATGCAGAGCAGATTAAAATCTCCGTAATTGCATTTGCAAAACTGACAATGTGCACACTCAAATGTCAATCCCACCAAATGGCGTAACTTATGATTTCGTTGATGAACCTAGAAGCAACTACTTGAAGAACGACGACCATTTTAATTACACCCAATAGATCAGATAGGGCCCACTATCCACCTCTTAAGGAGTTGGAAGGGCGAAGGGTATACCCAAAGAGAGAGAGAGAGAGAGAGGAGGATCGGGGGATCTATCGGGGATCCTCATCTCTCCCACCTCTCTCGCCCCAAAGTCCCATAAATTTCCACCACCCGAGAACCAACACCACCTTCCTCCAGGGGCCAACCGGGGACAGACAGCCCCACGACCTAAGACCCTTAAACTCTCACCCTCTTCTCCCGATACCCTCCTCCCCACCATCGTCGTACCACCTCACGGACAAACTCACCACTCACTAACCCCACCCCCCCCTGGCTCAGCCCCAGTATCCTTTTGGTGACCTCTGCTTGGTGTCACCCAGGGGGTGAGGATAGAGTGGAGTGTGGAGGGAGGGAAGGGAAGAGAGAGAGAGAGAGAGAGGGAGGGAGGATAGGACGGCTATTGAAGTCAACCACGTCTCCCTTTTGCCGTTGGACCTTCCGCTGAATGCTTTGTTAGGAGACGCCAAAGGAGAGCAGGGCCGTGGGGAGAGGATTTTAGGGGATGTGTGTGTTTGAGGGTGGGACGGACCGCCACGAATGACGGAGCTACGTGGGTGCAAAGGGGAACAGGGGTGGGTGGGGGAGAGGAGGAAAAGGGGTGCTGGGGATTTGGGATGAAGCGCGCGGGAATCCGAAGTGTGCAAGAGTGTGAGCAAGGTAGGGAGAAAGAGAAGGGGGGGAATTGGAGGACAAGGGGAGAAAGGGTGTGTCTTTCTTCTCCTCTTCCTCCTCCCTTCCTTTGGCCCTCCAGAGGGTGAGGAGAGGCCCGTGGGGCAGTATTGTGAAAATGGGGAAAGTCTGAAAAGGATGAAGAAAAGCGCGCGATTGGATAAAGGAATTAGGGGAGGTGTATAGGGAAGCGAAGGACGGCCCTTGTATCCTTCTCTCCCCGTGACCCTCCTCTTCCTCCTCCCTCCATCTTCGTGTCGCCAAACCTACGTATCATACCCCTGCCCCCGAAACTCACTGGGAGATAAAGGAATAGATGTTCGTTAAGAAAGTGAAAAGGACGGGATAGGAGAGAGGGAGGGATCCACTCGGGGGTTAGAGGTTGGGTGGGGAGGTACAGAAGGGTTCGTTTCTGGGAAGGGTGAGAGTGAGGACGACAGGAATTCAGCCACGAGCGCGCCTGTGTGTTTGTGTGTGTGTGCATGGGAGATGCTTTTATTGAGGCCCAGATTCTTGCGTTGGCCGTGCCCGCGGCGTCGGCGGTGCAAGACTCGCGCATAGAGAAAATATTTCGTCCTACGGACAGGTCCTCGGGCGAAGTTGATAAGAACGATGAGAGGACTCTGATGGCCGGAGGTCATGTCCCACCAACCAGTGCCAGCCCGAATTCCGTGCAGTGGTCGTGCTTTGTCGGGTATACCTATCTAGCGGTGAATAGCTTTTTAAGATGTTCGGACTAAACAAATTCTTGACTTTAGGATGCACCATGTCCAGTGAATACTTCACAAATATGGACTTCATTTCGGAAAAATTTATTTGTATGTCTTGCTAAGGGAATACTTAGATTGAGAAAATTCTACATAAATTGTAAAATAAGTTACATTCCTAATACTTACGTCATTTCAGTTTTAGAGTAGCATAAAAGTGCAAATGTTATTTCTTTTATCACTTCACTATGTGCCACCTACCATTTGATAAGCTTTTTGAAGAAATAAGTAAAATATCTCACAGGTTACCGAGTAACATTAAATATGCTATATTTTACGGTGTACTCATTTCATTATATTGAGGGGAAAACTTGATGACAATGTGTGCACTTCTATCATTGAAACACCTTCTCCAGAATGTCATTCCGGGATACGGAAGGGCATCTATCACATTGTGTACATTTATGTTTATACCCAACATAATACTATAGCTCTAATCGATATCAACAATTTCATTGTTATTTTTTGATACAATTTACTAAGAAACACATTTTATCTGACCACCTTTGAAATAAATGGGGAGAGATGATATTATTTTCTAATTTGGCAATTCCAGGTAGACAAGCATGCCACGCACAAAGATTTTACGAAATATAATTAGAAATTCATATATTAGCATGACGTATTAGATAATAATTAATGATGGCAAATCACTGATGAAGGTTAATATTAACTCAGTGGCCTCCATTGTTTTAAAGTTCAATTCCGATAGGCATTTCAAGGAAAGTACTAAGAGATGGGTACGCAGCGCTTCAAGAACACCGTTCAGTCACCATTCAGGCACATATTAAAAACCATTTTTTTTCGATCACAGAGAATAAAAAAATAAGTTTAAAAATATTTTTTTTTTTAAATAATGTCATCTGATTCCTCAAGATTCTTCTACACGTTCAGTTCAGACGTAAAAATAAATATTTCACGGTAAATATTTCACTCCATTTCGCAAAACCTACCGAACACTACTCAACAAATATAGATGCAAATACCTTCATTAGCTTCAAATAAATGAATAACTTAGTTTTGCTGAAATCACAATAAGTTTTTGGATGCATAAAACCCGACTCGGAAAATATGTTTAGGCAAATCATTATTTATGTTATTTTTGAGCCCGTTTCTATGACGATTATCAAAAAATAAAATATCCACAATAAACCACGAATTAAAATTGAAAAAGAATAAATAACTTTTTTACAATTGTAAAATTACAATAAGTTTCAACAAAATACGTAATTGCTCCTCGCATGTAACATCCTCCGCCCAGGATTCAATTAGAAGCATTTTTGTCGAGTTTAGTATGATACATATTACAGCATTCCCAGTCTTACGTTGTCCACCGCTGAAGAATATTTCAAGATGATCGTATTGGGATCGGGTTCCTTACTAACCTCGAAAGAAAAAATATTCACGAGAGTAAGACAACTTCCTCCTCTCTTCTTCCATCTAAGATGAATACCAATAAAATTTTAAATTAAATCCTGGGCAGTCATGATACCCCCAGAATCCAGAGAAAAATCAAGATTCGTTAACTATCATAACACACTTATAACGCCGTAATACCTGAACGAAAATCTCTTCGTTCGTGGCCAAGATGGAAAGGTGGAATGTAGTGCACGGATCAGGGAATCATCCGGTACCTTTTGCAACACGTCTTTTAATTAGCTGAGTATCCAAGCACCTGACTCGCCATACGGAGAACTTGAAAAGGAAGCAGGGAAATGAAAATTGATGTAGCGGGAATAAGAGAGCAGGAATGGAAGGAGAAAAAGGGTATAATAGCGAAGAGGGGAAGGAAAAGTAGGGGGAGAGGATGAGAGAACGGGAATGGAGAATGGGAAGTAGGAGGGATATGGAACAGTGATTGGTGGAGTTGCCTTTTGATGGAGAGAATGGAGAGCGGTAAGGAACGGCGGTGGGGTGGGAAGAAAGGGGAGAGAGAGAGAGAGAAAGACAGATAGGAACGGAACGGAACGAAGGGAATAGGGAGGTTGGATGGATTGATAAGGCTAATGGAGTTTCTTAAAAATGCCGCCGCCAACCCACTTCCTCAATCCTCCCCCTCCTTTACTTCTTCCCCTTTCCGCCCTTGGCCACCCTTCGTCATCTTCATCCGACCTACCCCCGCAAACACTACCTCCCTTCTTTCGAAAGACCCACTCACACTACTGACAACCCCCACCCTCTCCCAACAACCCACTCCCGTTCGACCCTCATACCCCCCGGCCTTATTCGCACGAACCCCTGCACCTCACTACCCCTCGTCCTTTTCCATACTGCTCTACCCCTACCACACACACACACTATCTATCTCCATCTTTCTCTCTGCTCCTTACCTCACAAACCAGCCTCCCTTTACCCGTCTCCTTCCTCCCCTTACACTCCTCTAAAAACGGGCTCGCTTTTTTGGGATCCCTCTCCCGCTTCCGACCAGACTCCCTCATCCCACCTCACGTTACCTCCTCCTTCAACCACCTCCTCTCCAGCCACCTCGCCCTCCCACCCTCCTCCCTCTCATCCCGTGTCGTCTCCTCCTCCCCCCTCTGCCGGTAGGGGTGCGGGAGCTGAGGCCTCCTCCTCGGGAAGTCAGTAATTGAACCTCGGTTCTTTTGCTTTGAAGCGAGCCTTTTACCGTGGCGAAGAAAGGAAATTCTTTTCTGTTTGGAAGGCCTCGTGGTTTCCAGGAGTATGAGTTGGGGGGTTGGAGGGGGAGTGATGGGAGGACTCGGTGGTTGGGCAAGGGGAGGAGCGGAGGTGGGCATGTTTTTGAGGGGAGATGGAGTGGGCCGGGCTCTTACTTTTACCTAGGCCGAGGGCGAAAGGAACCCAACCTCCACCGCTGCGGGCGGGAAGGCGGAGAAGAATAAGGCACGCTGTTAGCCGTTAAAAAGGAGAAAGGGAGCAAAAGAGGTTGTAGGGGTTGGGGACAGGTCTCAGACCCTCCTTCTGTATTGAATCAAATTGCGGCACTTAGACCGTGAGGGCCGACACCTATTCACTTTTCCTCCTTTGTACCTCTTGTCGAAGCGTATTTTTGGCCCCCAGCTGAAAATTAATGCGACGGAGATTAGTCTTCTTTACCACAATTAGAAATTCATCCGATTTGTCGATTTGTAATTTGTCGATTAAGCTTCCCGCAAAACACTTGAGACGCATAATCCTTTGTAGTAGCACTATGAATATTATTTTCTCAAGCTTTTGAGTGCCAGAAGGAATTATCACAGCAGAGTTTGCAAGCAAGAGATAAATGAGATTGTTTTCAAGTGCCACATTCTCCATACTATGATAACTCATTTTCCCTTTTGGATCAAGCCCCAAACCCAATCAACGAGTAACTTGATGCGTTCGTTATTGGAACTTTTTTCTAATTCATGTTAACCATTTCGTATTACATTTACTCAACTTGTTCATTTCATTCATCAAAATTTTATACCGATGAAAGTGACACAAGTTTTAAAATTGAAGGTACTTTTCGCACGAACAAAAGTTGTGAACACTAGAAATATTGAAAATCAAAATTTCAAAGTCAAATTAATATAAAATAATACCTATTCGATCATTATTACGCTATTCACCAAAATGAGTGGTTTGGTTATGGAAAAATAGCATATAATACGAAATAGCCATTGGAAATATATCGCACTTAATTTTCAGTTCAACTATTTTAAATCAATGAAAGTTAAAATATTTTTACACTCTTAATTAAAAATTACGACTACTATGCAAATAAATTGAAGTCAGATTTCTTCTGTACACAAAATATAATCTATTACTTAGAGATTAATAATAGATATAAACCCATATCCCCGGGTATAATCAATATGGCCAGGAATACGTGAAAGCACTATATTCCCTTGCATGTATGTTTACTAAAGGTCAACTTATGGTTATTGTCAACAAAACGACATGATAATATGATTTTAAGGTACAATTTGCTTCCAGAATCGCCGACTGTATGATAGCATTTAGAGAATCCATTGTTTTAATTAAGAATAAACCATTTCGTTAATGCCAAAGCGTTGATAGTTATAAAAATTAGAAAACATTGTTTACTTATTCGCTCATAAGCATTTGATTCCAATTCTTCATATTTTGCCCGATCAATTCTGTGCTATGTACAAATTCCAAATATACTTAGTCTTATTCTATGGGCGTCTGGTAAGAACCTGAACTCTTGAATCACCCAGTGTTCCTCGAGGATGAATCTTCTTCAGATACGACTCATTTCGGTCGACACTTCCCGCGCACCAGAAGAGTAATTTACCATCTCGCCCCGACTGGCATATCTCAGTACGCTTATCGCTGCCCACAATTCCTCACAGGTCGGAAGGGGTTACCATTTCGACTGCCCTTCGCTTTATAAAGAATTTTGTTTCAAGTAATCAGCCACTCTGTTGTTATTCCCATCCTGATTTCCAGTAAAACCACGCCCGTCATTACTACATAAGTCGCTTGGCAGTCCAAGAGGGTCTTCCAACGGCGTTTTCCGCAGAAAAACCGGTTGTTACCAATCAACCTTCTGGTATATGCAGTAATTTTTAGCTTTTTAGATACATAACCACTTTTTTACGTTTTAATCTACTCAGGTAAAATATTAATTTATACTCGCCTACGCAAAGAATATATGAGCTCACTAGATAGGTGCGAATTACCTTTTTCAATTCCGGTTACATTAATTAGTATTCACCTGAAGTAATCTACTCTTGCTGGTATTTCTGCAAAAGCTACATTACCATATCATTAACCATGGGCGCATCGCAGGGGGTAATGAATCAAAATAGCGATACCGAAGAAACTTAAAAAAATTAACTAGATTTTTATTTAAACCATAAGTAGAAAGTTATGTAATTAAATGGTAAATGACATTTGCGCCAGTCGCTGACAGCCTCCAAAATGTTTTTTAATTATTGTAAACAAAAATTTGGCTTGCAAATATATTTATGAAATTCAAGTAATATATAATTTAGGGTTTTAAGATTCATGGAAATCATTTTCACTTTAATGAATGCCAATATTTGTAAGTGTGAACTGCTTGGTGAGATCTAGTATAGGGGTTAAAGTTCTAAGCGTTTTTTAAGTTGAATGAATGTGGTATCTCTGTCATCCATCTCTTTTTGTCTCAAGTTGATGGTGATAAATCAAAATAAAAGATTAGATGACACACGAGGGCAAAAATGGATTTACACAAAATATCCTCCTCATCGAGTCATTTCACTTAAGATGAATAATACCTTTAACTGTTATTCAACTTAAGCCCACATTAATATCATCATCATTGGTCGTTCAGTCCTAAGATTGGTTGATTTCAGCCCGATCTTACCCGATCTGATGCAGATTGACTTACTTCCTGGCATTTTTTGCAATGCACTTTCTTCTTTATTTATCCCATGTATTTATCCCTTGGCCTTCCTCTTGGGACTTTTCCCTCTATTTTTCATTCTATTATATTCTTCACGAATACATTGTGCCTCAGGGTGTGGCCAATTCATCTGGTTCTTCTTTTCTCTATGTTGTTTTATAAGGCCCATTCTTCGTCTAGTCCTCTGTATACTTCTTCAATTCTTATTTTATTCGTACATTTCATCTTAAGCATCCTCCTCCAGCACCAGCTTTCGAAGGCTTCTAGTCTTTTCTGGTCTACTTTTCCGATGGCCCATGCTTCTGATCCATATATTGCCACGCTCCATACGAATGTTTTCACGTATTGTTTCCTCGTCTTTAGTTCCATCTTCTTTGAGCACAGCACTTGTCTTTTCATTGCAAATGCTCTCTTAGCTTGTGTTATTCTTTCCTTGATATCTGTAGTACTTCTTCCGTCCCATGTGTTGGTACTTCCGAGATAGGTGAAGGAATCCACTTGCTCTAATTTTTGTCCTTTCGGTGTGATTATTGTATTTTTCTTCTCTCTTCCGCAAACTAGGATTTTAGTCTTCATCTCGTTTATCTTCATTCTGTTTCTTTGTAGAACTTGATCTAATATGTTTAGTGACGTTTTAATATCTTCCTGGTTTTCTGCTATCATTGCAATATCATCGGCGAAGCGAAGCAGGTTTGTCTCTCCTACAGTGATCCCAATTTCGTTTGATCCGATGCCTTGCACATCTCTTATTGCCTCCACGAGGTACAAATTGAACAATGCAGGTGAGAGGTTGCATCCTTGTCTAACTCCTTTGTTAATTTTTGCTTCTGTATGGCTTCCATCTCTCATTCGCGTTATGGCCACTAGCTTCTTGTATAGATAATAGACTATTCTTCTTGTTGTAATTTATTCTGACCTTTTCTTATTTGTATAGAAGTTACATTTTCTTCAAATAGTGCGCCATAAGTTTCCAAATAGTGAACAAAAAATCGAAGACATTTTAATTTTATTCAAAAAAGGTGAAGTTGAGGGAGCCAGAGAGACGTACCTAGGAATCAAACTCGAGTCCTATGACGAAATCACTGCAAAATTCATTTTTTAACAAAGGTTGTTACAGTAAATAATTATTGCTTTTATTATAATTAACACGAGTAATAATTTGTTTATATATATATATATGTATAGATGATGCGGAAGTACTCACGAGAGCAATATAACTTTTGGACGGCACAATAGAACACAGAATAAAACAGATAACACGTAAAAGGACACTCACACTGTAGATGATTTAAGCTTTCGGCCTTCTCCGAGGCCTTCTTCAGGTCAGACTCTGTATATATATGTATATATAAGTGTATATATATATATATATATATATATATATATTTATATATATGTATATATATATATATATACATTCAAACGCGAAATACCGCCATATGGCGAATAAATATTCATTCACATTGAAATAGAGATAAGGAAAATGTCCCGGTCGAGGAAGATATTTTTACATTCGTGATCTGCTCACATCCGCCATCCCCACCTCTCTTGTGTTCGTCCGTTATATGTGTTCCTTTACCATTTTCCTTATCTCTATTTCATATATATATATATATATATATATATATAT